>VXBR01004196.1:1889466-2026759 GCA_013400215.1 Cisticola juncidis | reverse complement strand
TTTTTTTTTAATTCATAATGGTCTGGTGCAAAATGCCAGGGTTTTGCATCTGCAAACTCCATTTTGCTCCCTCTCAAATTAATGCTGATTCTGGTAGTTACTTTGTGCTTTCCTCCCATCAT
This sequence comes from Cisticola juncidis, assembly GCA_013400215.1. NCBI lineage: Eukaryota > Metazoa > Chordata > Aves > Passeriformes > Cisticolidae > Cisticola > Cisticola juncidis. The sequence goes on along the minus strand of VXBR01004196.1, from coordinate 2,026,637 downwards.
ATATCACAACATTTCAATAATGTGTACATCCTGACTTACTGATTCACAGATGTCATGTTACTTTCCATCACAACACAATGAAGTTATCCATTCACTATTATTTATATGTCATTGAAGACTAATATATTCCAGAAAAGATTCAGATGCCTCTGCCTACCTTTGAAATGCAAAAAAGAATTGATAGGCACTTGACTTCAAGTGTTTTTGTTGAGTGTTTTGTCATGTCAATGCAAGCAACCTCCCTTGCTGCTACTTAAATTTAAGTATTACTTATGCATTTTTGTCAGCTTATTTTTAGTGGCATTGAAAGAAACTTGTAACTATTGGTGAAAAGGAACTTCTAGTGAACTGTGTTTAAAAAGTCTTCAGACTTCAGTGCTACCTGGAATGAGTACAGAGAATTCTTGAAGAATAAGTGTCAAATTCCAGACTCTTCATCTGGAATACCTGCTTATAGATGCCTAAATCTTGACATCTGAACCTGTGAATACTGAACACATCTCCTCCTCAGGCCTCTTGTGTGTTCTAGTTCCTGTATTACCTCTGCCAGTCCTGTTGATATAACTCAGCTCTTTGTCTCCCCAAAAAACAGTGAGTGCCAAATTCCTGAATAATACAGGAAAGAGAATGAGACTATGGAATGATATCCTCTACTCCTTTTTACAGTTAAACCATACCTGAGATGAACTGGAATGTAAATAACAAGAAAATCAGGTTAAAGATGAGCGAACCTGTTGTCTCCATGGTGTCATTAGATAAGGCCACAGAAGATCCTGGACTCTCCTTTCAGCCAGCAGGCAGTGTGAGAAGTTTCTTCAGCTCATGCAGGAATGACTGACAGTAAATCAGGACATGTGCACAGATGTTAGATTCAAACTCAGAGCAAAACCCACAGAGAATTATAAAACAGGGCATTGAGGTAATAAATACAGTCCTCTAATCTGTCAGGTTACTTGAGCAAAAGGTTTCTTCTTTTGAAAACAGTAATCACAGTTCAAAATCAGCCCTAGGCATGTAAGACCAGGGCTGTCTAAAAGGGATTCAGTGTTTCAGAGGCAGCTGCTAGAAGACAGCTGAGCAATTACACTGAGACCTGGTAATTACATTGCTCAAGTTGGATTAATTGCCAGGTCTCAATGAGTTGTGTCCCTCTTCAGCTATTCTGTGGGAATGAGACTTCTTAGACAGCCTTAATGAAACTGGGTGCCCTAAATCAGTTTTCAACCAAAATTGTCTTAACAAGATTCTTTTATATTTGTTAATATGTATGTAACACATTTAATGCTTTTTATGTCTCTTAAAAATGATTTATATGCTACCCCCATGGCATCATCAAGCTGACTCAGGACTTTCAGCTGTAAATGAATCTTCAAAGTATAGAGATTACCTTATCAAAATCAGAAACTGAATAGTCATTTCAGACCTTCATTTCAGTGGAAAATATGCTTGTTCATGGTTCTGTTTCTCCTCACTATCAAATTGTAACTATATCTTGCCAACCACACTTCAGCATAGCCCTTATATCTTTTGTTTGATGTGAACTACGTTTTGAACAGTGATGAACCCAGAAGGGCAAATGGCTCCTTTGTACAAGATCTTGACACTAATTAAAAGTTTAATCTAACAGTGTCATTTATATGGTCACATTTGTATGTATAATATTACCCTGACTTTTAGTCTTACTTCCATAAATTGCACAGCCCATTCAGATACATTCTGCAAGAGCATAAACTAATAGAGATTAAAGGACTGAAGGACAGAAAACCCATCTAACACACAGTTTGGACAGCTGCTCTTCCTCCTCTCAGCCCTTGTTTCATTGTCCACTCTCTCTACTTACACAGTATCCATTGCCTGAGACTTTACCCTGTTCCATAAAACTGTTCACAAACTCTGGGTTAAAACTCAGTCTGAGTTATACGTTGGTGTTTGGATTTGTTGGCAGCACAGGAAGACAAATACTTCTTAAAGTTAAGTGCCTTCTCTCCTGAAATTTCACTCCAGGACATTGGATTCTGTTTGCTAAAAAACCCTATTTGTCTTTGCAATGTAAGTTGAAGATCAGCAAAGAGACTGAATTGGCAGAATTTCAACTGATGAGGTAGTATTCTGACCAAAAATATCTTGCTGAACTCAGGCAACCTAAATTTGACATGAAATTGGTCTCTATAGTCCAGAAATGCGAGTGTGACAATCATAGGGTGAACCTTTATTAGAGTGACTTACAGATGACAGGGCACATAAACTGGTGTTAATTACATTTTGTTTTTAAAAATAGTTAGAAAATGACAGACAATAACTAGTGATTTGCTATTTTTGCTGAAAATATTTTAAGGCATGGGTGGGTTTAAGATTATGTTTTTCAATGTTCCTATCCAAACACTTTAATTTCCTAGAGAAATAGCTTCCACACTGAAGAAATCTGCTATAAATAATTGCTACTGTAAACAGAGCTTTGAAATTATCAAAACAGAGATTTGGGAACCCTAGAGTCATTTAACACTATTCCTTCTTAGCAAACTCCCTATCCTTCTTTCTTATGCTGAAAATGTCAAAACAAGATATTTCAATGCTGTCAAAGAGCTTTTCCCACTGTTTTCAAAACACATTTTTGTCTGAATTGATACCCTGCTTTTTAAAATTTTGGTATAATAATACTCTAATGGTAAATTGCTTTGAGAAAATTTGATCAGCAGATTATGGAGGTTTTGAGGTGATGTTAAAACTAAACTAATATCAACAGTTATACTGAACTTAGTTGTACAGATTGACATTGCAACTGAAGAGAAGTCTTTCAGGTGTTTTACATATTTATTCTTCTGTAAATCATGTTTGCAGTCACAGGAATATAGCTCTGAAATTCTGCAGTTGTGTGCTGCTAATAGATAGAAAGGTAAAATTTAAAATTAAATAAATAAGCACAATATTGAAATATCAGATACTTCAGATACTTCAGATTCTCTGATACTCTGAGTTCAGAATTCTGGTTATTTTTTGGAGCTGGAAGAGCGAGTTCTGAATCTCTGTCTTGTACAGTGATTTACAAGTTTACAGCAGGGCCTTATATTTCATCTCAGGTTTATATGTCTGGGTAAGATGAAAAGCAAATTCAGTAAATCATCTAAATGTTTGGGCACTGGGACCATCTAGTAATTTAAAATGGATCTTGCATTGTGATTGGATAAAAATGTTACTGCAGAAGTATGATGAAAGGGAAGCAGGAGAAATGTTGGGACATTCTGCCATGATCAGGAACCCTCATCTTTATGCTGTGAAGCGACATAAAATCACCTGAACATTGGGATATTTTTAAAGACTTCCAAAGGCTTGCAGAATGTGAAGTCTCAAAGGATTTCATTCTACACAGACTGTATGCAAGCCTTTATTTTGCTGAACACTTCACCTGGCCTTACCCAGCTGTAAGAAGGGATGGCTGCAGTCAGGTCTCAATCCCACTGAGAGCTCAGTTGTCCTTCAGAAACGTTTTTGCAGCAGGCTCCTTAAATGGGAAGCAGCCTATTCCTCTCCCAAGGCTGAGCACAGTGGAATGTGGATGGGCACCCCTGTGGTTTTGGAAGCTGTGGGAGGATATTTTTTGCATCATTTAACTTCCTGGAAACTGATCCTTATCTGAACCAGTAACATGCCCATCTGCTGCCCACCATCCACAGATAACTTTATAGAAGCACTCTTGATGCATTTTGACTTACATGGTGACATTGTTTGGTAGCTTTAAAAGTAAAATCTGCTGGGGTTGCTGCTGGCTGCTTTGGGCCTGCCATCAAAGACAACAGACCATTCAATAAACTGCTGCAATGTTCACACAGGATTTTCTTTTCATCAGCCAATTGTATTTGACTCTCACTGCCGAGAAGTGGATTGACATCCTCACCTTTAGAACTGCAGTTTTTAAGCCTTTGTAAAAGAACTGGAATTTTTTTCTCATGTACAGCTTGCTGCTGATCTTCTGAGTTGTTTGTTTGTTTTTCTTGCCTACTCTTTATATCTGAAGAGAGGAATCTTTGCTGAACTTATGTTTGGTTATTTAGCAAGAAATTTGCTTCCCTGATAATTTCATGCTATACATAGCACATCTTTAGAGTATTCATTTTCATCAAAATGGTCCAGATAATTCCGTGTGGTAAAACCAACCATCCACCTTTGCTGTGATGTCGTACACTGTGTCCCTTGTCCCTGAGTCATTTGCGTTGGATGATTTTTTGTTAGAGCAACAACAGGCTGGGTTTGTCTCGCCTTTTGGAATATTCAATTTTAAATCATTCAGTGTTTACTCCCTGAGTAGCTGTGACTCACTTGACATCTGAATCCTCAGGGCTGAGGCCTAGAGCAACCACCTGTGTGCAGCACAGGCGATGTAATTCTGACATCATGAACATAATATTGTGCTCTGATGATGCTTTAACAACTCTGTAGATCTTGGCCTGCAGCTGCAGCATCTTATTCTTGCAGATTTTGCCCTCAGCAAAAGGTTAGAAATGAGATACCAGTTCCCTCTAGATGAAGCTTCCCTAATAGGATGAGTTTATCATTTTGTGTGATGAGCTTGTCGTGCTCTTGAATTCCAATATTCTTTGGTCTCAGCAGGCATTGAACCTCATGACTAGGCACTAGCAATTATTAAAGACAGTTATTTGTAATATTATCCATTAGCTGGAAACAAGTTAGGGGTCCCTGACTCCTGCTGTGAAGAGCACATTCACTCCCTAGCTCTGAGCATTTGTGTTCTCAGCTGACAATCCCTTAGCCAACTCATTTCCCCCAGCTATTTTTTTCTAGATATGAAACATTCTTTTGGGTAAATTCATTGATTTTGTTTTGCCTTTCCCAGCATGAAGACATTTTACTCATTTGATGAGAGAAGACCCCACTTTTGTGATGTTTTCAAGCTGAAGCACTGTGAGCCTCTGCAGCTACATATGAGGTGTATCAGTCATAGCCAAAGGCTCAAACAAACACTACAAAGAGAAAGCAGTGGGAACTCCAGTTTCCAAGCAGGAAGACCCTTTAAATCAGACTATAATTAGTTTTCTCCATTCCCACTGAGACTAGGACAAGAAATGAAGAATTTAATTTATGGATATGATGATTTAAATTAGATAATTTTCTAATATCTGTTTCTACAATATTATTTTTGTGACACTTGAGGCATATTTGAATTACTGTGCTGAACCCTTTTCTGCAGCGATTCATGGGAAGGCTAAGAATGGACTCTCACAAAGAGCACTGAGCCAGTTGATTCAGACGAGATCCCCCTGGAAGCTGCTCTGTAGGGCTGGGACGGTGCCTTACCCAGTGGTATTAAAAGCCAACATGAGTCAACAAAGGCTGATTGTAAGAAAACCTTTGTGGAAGTAACCCAGAGCTGGAGAAGGTGCTGCAGGGGAAGCAGGCAGGAAGCATCCTTGGGCACTGTGCTCAGCAGTGCTTGGAACTCAGCAAAGGTACAGTGGTACAAAAACAGGTGAACTCAGTGAAACATACTTTTTATGCTGAAATTGCACAGGCAGTCAGCTTTGAGAGCCTCTAGCAGGTTGGGTCAATGCTGAAATAAAGAGTTTAGGTGTTTATATTTTCTTATGTGGCTGGGATGGGTGTTGTTTGCCCCAAATGGCTGGGGTTTTTCTGCAACAACGCAATTCACCAGTAATTTTGAAAGCATTAGCTGCATTTTCAGTTCTGAACATGCCAAAGAAAGAGCTTCTTTTTAAAAAATCTTACAGGCTCAGAAAAGGTCAATATAAAAATGTTTGTTTCATTAAGGCATGCTTTTAGTACCTTTAGCCTGGAATTGTGCATTTTATTCAAATGGAGCTCTTGGAAATAAAGCAAAAAAAAATTTTTTTGCTTTCAAATTGACACAAAATACTATTTAGACCATAAAATAGATGTGATAAGAAACATTGCTGATGCTTCTTATCTAAATCTGCAAGCACATTAGCAGTGTTTGCATTTACTCTCGGAAGTACACCTGCTGATTTATTCTGCTTGGAAACCACCTCTTAGGTTAGTCAGTGCTTTTAATCCAATTATGTCCATCTAGTATAAAATCACTAATCTGTTAACATGATAGTTTCTGTGCCCTCCTGCAGCAGTGACAATTAATAATCTGATTTCTATGTCACACTAATTTTCAGTAAATACGAGTGATATTATTGTATAATTTGTAAAACCACATGCTAACTGAAATAAAGATGGAGTTTTTATTGTAGCTATGAATTATACATTGAAATTGAAAATTAGGGCTATTTAGTATTTGGAATATATAAGAAACAAGATTGTGTTTGAACTGACTTACTTGACTTGCTTGAACACTGCCATCTCCCAGCAAATCTGATAAGGACGGGATCCATCTAAGAGGAGACAAGACCATCTTGGTTTTGTAAGAAAAATATTAAACAAGACAGCTGCAATGCTCCAAACAAAGTTACTCAAAATATTGGAAAGCTTTTAAGAATAAAGGCCAGAACTCATCCATGAAGGATATACAATTGACTAATAAAAAGAAATTTAATGGCAGATTGGAAGAAAGTGAACTTCTCATTAAAAAGAAACTTTGCCTGGTAAGAAAAAATTTTGTTACTACACAGATCCTGCTTGCTGAGTACATTTAACCTTGGCACTTGAGTAACACTCACGTGGATGACATGATTTTTGTTGGGACCCATAACATTTTTTCTTTAATTTCTCTACTTGTAATTGTGTTTTCAGGTACAAACTCTCCAATATGTAGGGCTACTGATTCCAGCTAGTAGAATAGTGGAGTAGTGCTGGAGTGATTAAACATTAACATATCCACAGAGAAATTAAAATCTGATTCCCATTAATGCTTGAAGGGAAGCAGACAAGATTTTTGGGGACCCAAGCATCCTCTAGTGAAGACCCTCCCTCCTTGTTTGCAGAAGGATGTATAACATCAGCCTGTAGCTGTATGCTGTAGGGCAATCAATAAGAGAGACAACAATTTTTCCAGAATGCCAAATGTTTTGTTTTCTAGATACTCTCATGACTTCTGTTAGCATTGCTATTACATGTAGGATAACTTGCACAGCATAAATATTCATGATAGCAATTGATTGGAATAATTTATATCAAAAACCTTAAGTGGATTTTAATATAGATATATACACCTTAAATTTGGAATTGTATCACTAGGATTTGATAGCAAATTACACCACAGGGAGTTGGTCTTTTGCTGTGTTAGGCTTTTTGAGAAGCAGAAATTAAAATATTTCATGTTTTGTGTGTCCTGGTTCAATGTCCCCTTTTGGAAGGCAAAGAAAGGCAGATTGGCAAGCTCAGCAAAAGACAAAGCTGTGCTTGCTGCAAAAGCTGTGCTAAGGCTCTGCAGTCTTTTTAAGCCTTTAAAAAAGAATTCCTCCCTTTTACTCCTCAAGGAAAGTAAATTATTACAAGTGGGTAAGCAGTATAACAAGATCTGACATATGTGTGTTGAGCAGAGGAGAATAAGCTTTTGCTCTTTAATGTATTAGTGCTATTATTTTGTTCTTTTATGAATTAGTGCTGTTAGTGTATTAAGTCTGCTCTTTAATGTATTAGTGACAGACATCATCAGTAGACTTATAATTGACCAAAAGATGAAGAGCTCTGTGGAAGGAAACATGAAACATTACAGATAATGCAGCTGGGACAGGGTAGTTAAATGGAGTTGTCAGAATTTGCAGCATTACCATAAATTTATATTTTGGGTTTTTGTTAAAATTAAATCCTGAATACTTCTGAGCAAGCTGTCTGGGCTCTAAACTTATACTTGCAAAACAATGGAATTTCAGTTTCTACAAATGTAAGCATTCTTTTGAAGTCTGTTTTAAAACTTTACCTCCTGACTGTCCTGTGGTTACCCCTGTTAATAAACCCAGATTTTAACACTGCTACAAATGGTATCCAGCCATGGCTGTCTGAGAGTTCTGTACAAAACACTGAATACTTGATGGGTTGATACCATGGTGACTCTGAAGTATCATTTCTATCCTACTTTTTCCAGTTGAGGAGATTGAGCTGAAAGAACTTGCCCTGGCGTGTAGAAAGTCCAGGATTTAGATCCCAGCTTTGTTGTTTAATATGATTTGCATGACAATCTTGAGGCACTAAATATCAGAAAAATGAATTATTGCTGATGTGTGAGATGCAAATATGAAAAATTTTCTATGGAGAGTTATTAAGGAGCTGCTGAAAGTTACTGTGCTGCACAAATTACAAGTAAAATAGTTTTGTTTAATTTCATTAAATATTTGTTTTATGTGTGCAGCCAGTTTAGAGTAGATTTCTCCCCTGCTACATCTTAGTTCTCAGCACAAAACAGTAAAGCAAATCTGTAGCAAAAATACTGGCAATACAATTGTCAGTTATATATCAGAACCAAAATTCTTTTCAGCCTTTTGAAAAAGAGTCACTAAGGACATGTTCCAAAAATGTGGAACATTATGTAAACATTTTGGAGCTTGCTTTGACTCTCACATTGTTGTCTCATATGTCTCCTTAACCAATGGATGGCCTCAAAATTCTGTAATGTAGGCCAGCTCAAGGAGTGCCAGATTACTCAGGTGCTTCCATCTGGTCCCTGTGGCATGTTGGACATGTGCAGGCGTTCATCCAACCTCATCATCCTCACTTTTCACTGGTTGCACACGACAAAGCTGCCAAAGTTCAGCACCAGAGGCTACAGCAGTGACTCTCAGTTAAACACAAGGTTGTGAGATGCAAACAGAGCATGCAGAAGTAAATGTGCACCAAAAGTTCACAAACTCTACGTGCCCCTAATTAAAGGTTATTGTTCTGAATAGATGGGTGGTTGTCAAAAATAAATTCCAAGCTGGCTATATAAGGGTTCCCAATCATGGACCAGTTCAGTCAGTTGTTTAGAAAAGTGCTGTACATGATGGTTTTCATTGTGGTCTTCTGATACATCAGAATAGTCCAAATTTTCAGGATTGCTTCTGATGACAATTTCAGTAGTGTATATCTGGAACAAGGTTAATTGTAGTCAGAATGGGTGCTGCAGGGTACAACCATGAAACTGAGATAAGCTCTATTTAGTCAACAAATACATTTAATTATATCCTTCTTCCCCTTAAAGAAAACAAAACTGATGCAAGTCAGAGGTTATATTGTTTCATCCACTTGGCAAAGGTCCATCTTATCTCTGCATTGGCAGGTGTATGACTGAATGCAAAGCAGAATAATTTACTGGTGCTGACTTATCAGTGTTGCATTGACATCAGAGAAAAATCTCCCCCCACTAGAGTTTGCAGTCAGAGGTTTCAAATGAAACTGCTGAAATTCTTGTCTTACACTTGAAACAAGACAATTAGCTTCCCTCTTTCCCTCTGCAATCTGGAATTAAGCCTGGCACTACTTTATCTCTGAATTCAGGAGGACGTACAGAAAAGTGACAGCTGCTCCCTCATTACCTCACTGTTTTAAATCTTCCTTCTCTGTTTATATTTTGTATGCTATATTTTGTATTATTATACCAACAGCACTAAAAGCATAATCCTTCCATTAACACAATCCTTCACTCAGCACAGGTCAAAACTTCACAACAACCATCCACAGATTAAACAAACTGCAGCCACTTGGAAGCTGGGAACTCACAATACTTTGGCAGTGAAGATGAGTCTAAAATACACAAATAAAAATACTTTATTAGAGAAAAGGAGGCTGAGGGGAAACTTTATCAGTCTCTACATCTGAAAGGAGATTGTAGCCAGGTGGGGTAAGCCTCTTCCAGGTAACAGAGGATAGGATGAGAGGAAATAGCCTCAAGTTGAGTCAGGAGGGGTTTAAATTGGATATTAGGAAAAAATTCTTCACAGGAAGCATTTGAATAGGCTGTCCAAGGAAGTGGTGGAGTCGCCAACTCTTGAAAGTGTTTAAAAAGTATGTGGTTGTAGTTGTGGCTCTTGAGGACACGGTTTAGTGGTGAAAATGGTCACAGTGCTTAAGTTGATGTTTGGATTTGGTGATCCTGATAGAGCCCTTTCCCAGCCTGAACGATTTGAGCATTCTGTGATTTCCATTAGCAAAATTTAGATTGCAAACATCCACTTTTCTGCAAGGATTTCTTTTTTTCCAAACTTTGTGTAATGTTTTTGTTTTCCATTTTCCAAGCCACCTCTTTAAGTATGTTGCTTAAAACAGGACACAATTTCATTGCTGATTCTCTTCCAATTCTTATGTAGACAATTCCTGAAAAACAAGCATACCCCATTAACTTTTACTTTGTGACCCACTATCAGTTCCTCAAGCTGTTTTCCTATCAAGAAACAGCCCAAAGTTTTGTCCATTTTTGTATGCAGCTCCTGGATTTGTGTTTCTTGGACAAATGCTCATCACAATTGATTATTTTAGATTTTGAAACATTTTCTCAGGTTATCAGATTTACATTAAACAAACCCTCTATCTCCCACATGCTCACAGTAGCCCTATTTAAGAAGATGATCAAGAGTATCAGCACATCTGTATTTCATTATCCAGTCCTTAACAGAAACATTAACCTGAAGTGGGTGCAAATATCCATCAAATGGGACAGGAAAAAAAAAAAAAAGCTTGGCCTGTTTATTTTTGCTGAACCTGCTTATTTCTTTAATTGTTTACCAAACAGTAATGAGCCCTAAAACTCGCTGACTCTGCTGTTTTGTCACCGAGGGCTCCACGTGTGCCAGGACCTACCAGGTGTGTTTTCTCTCAAATGACCTAAATTCAGCTAATGCACCTGTCAACAAATGCAGGTACCTTTGGAGATTGCTGCTTTTACTTCCACCCTGCAGAGCACCTTGTGCCTCAGCTGCATTTGTAGCTGTCCTGGAAATCTGTAGCCACGCTCCACAAACCTCCTCTGTTTGCACTCTTAGATCAATCTGGCTTGGGCAATACTGGAATGTTCCTGGGAGATTTTATCCACCTTTTTTGCATGATCCCCTGAAACAGGCCTGCTCAAAAACTGGAGAGCAAATTGTGCTGCTGAGAAATGTCATTTAGCAAATTCAGAAAGGACAGCTTTAGCAACTGAAAAGCTTCATATGAGTGTATCTGCTCTGATTAAATTCTGTATAAAAGACAATAGAAAGGATTCTTTCCAGCTCATTTCATCCTTTGGCAAAATATCTATTTCCTCTTTTGTTCCTTCAAGTTATCATTTTAACTTCCATTTTCTGTGGCTTTAGTTTATTGAAACAAAGTTTTTTGCTGGTTGTGAATCACTCTTTCTCTGTGTGTTTTAACTTTAAGCTTTTTGCAAATATATATTTTTCTTCTCAAATTAAAAACAAATACCATTTCAAGTTATAAAATTTCCAGTGGGATACAAATTTCTTCTTCCAAGCCCTTTTAGTGCAGCCACTGATTAGCTCCATATTTCCTTTTTTTATGCCCAGAACACTCCAGGCATCATGGTTTCCTCTCCATGAGTAAAACTTTATCAGCGAGAACATCTCAGATTGTCAGAGGAGACACAATTCCAGAGATAAAAAAGCCAGTCCTTTACTGACATATCTTGGACTGAAAATGGAGGAATAATACAATCTGCAGATATAGCATTGCCTTGCAGAGATACTAGAGAAACATCACCACTGATATTTTACTGGGCTTGGGACAACAAGGTCCCAAGATATTTCAGTTCCTGTGGAGGCTGTAGACATGATTGTATTTTGGCTCTGTGATAACAGGACAAATAGACAGGACCTCTAAGAAGTAATCTTAGTGCAACATCACTGTGGCTTTATGTTTAGGAACAAAAAACCCTGTTTTTTCCTCATTCTCTGTTAAAAATTCTCTTCTCAGCCCAATGTCATCTAATTAAAGAGGATTAGGAATAGTGATTGTAAAATAACTGCTTTAAAAGTCCCTCTCCCCTTTTAATTTTTTTCCCTACTTATTGTGCTATAACTACAGTGCTGATGATGGTGGTGGGAATTAATTTCCCCTTTTTCCCATACCATTTACATGCCTGCAGTGCAGATGCCCAAAGTAATAAAAGAAACAAAATACACAGAAAAAAACAGAAAATTAGGTATTTTAACCAAATTGTCATAGGCATACTGAAAGTGTCCATTTCTTTTCTGGCTCTACAGGAGCTGCCAGAACTCCGACCCAGTTGCAAAAAACTCCCTTTGGAGACAGGAATTGCACCTTCAGTGTTGGAAAAATGAGTGGTAGCTGATGAAAACACCAAGTCTGACATATAACCCTGGACCATTTCTCACCTCGCAGGACACACAAAGCACAGCCAGATCCCATAACTCAGCCCAGCCCTGGAGCATCCTTGTCCCCCAGGTCCCTTTGGATGCCATGCAGAGATGGCTTTACCATTGCTGTGTGTGGGGTGTGCCCTCCTGCCCACCCTGGGGATCTGTTTGGAAGAGCAGAGCTCTGCTACAAGCTGAGTGAGAGTCCTCCTCTTCTGTGGGCAAGAAGAAGACCAAGATGTCACTAAGTGACAAATAACAGCCATGTCTGGAATGGACAGAGGTCAAGTTGTGATTTTGGAACAAAGGGAGAGCTGCATGACAGGGGATGGGCTTTACTGGTATTTATGTTGTCTGTGCAGGGTGAAGGATGCCCTGAGAGTAGAAAACTGTTTTGAAAACTCTGTGCCAAGCACTTTCGATATCTGAATGAAGAAACACATAAAAATTGAAAAAGTACCTCTAATTTATCTTAACATGGGCTAGTTTCACTTTGAAATAAGAATTGTTGCCAAGATTTCTATGAATACTTGACTTAGCTAATGACTTAGGCCAATGATTTCTGTCTAAGTTTCTGCTAGAGAGAGAGTTTTTGCTTGAATTTATGCTGGTATTGTTATTTAGTCTGTCATGCTTTTACTGTAGGGAACCATAAAAACATCTTTATTGTTTTAAAATTTTAGTTGTCTTAGAAATAGCTGGTGATATTATCATCCAAATGCAGGCACTTCTGTTTCTCTGAGGTTTTTATGGGAACAGTATTCAGAGATAAAGCTATTAAACTGCCAGCCAGGGATCATTTGGTGGCATATTTGTGAGTAAGTATGATTTTGAATATTACAAATAATTCCTTCTGAATTATTTGTCAGATTTGTGCTGCTCTGTAATGTATAGAAGGAAGGACACTGCAGGCAGCTGTCTGTTATCATAAATTAATTTAGCACTACGCTTACAAGAAGCATTGACCTGACAATGTTGGGAACAGAGTCCATAATTCATGGCCTTCCTCTGCACAGTTGCTCAAGCTGTAGCTTTGATGGAAAGAGTTGTGTGGTGATTTCTTCAGAGGTGAAAATAGCACACCAAGGAGTGAACTTTAAGGTGTTTGTGCTTCCTTTGGCCCTGCAAGTCAAATACTCAAGTGTGGTGGTTTGGTGGGCAGCATCCAGCTTCTCTGGAGAGAGGGAGAATATTCCTGGCAGGAAAGCTATGACATGGGTGTTGGGTTAAATTAGAAAGACTTTAATCCTAATCTTGGAAAGCTTTTATGGGTCTACATAAGGGCAGCCAAGAAATTGAGCCAAAGGTTGTGAGTATATGACATGGACAATGCCACACTGACTGACACAGGAGTGAAAATACTGATGGTCATGGTTACTGACAGGAATTACACGCCCAGGGTGGAAAAATCCACGTCCTTTCATATTATTTAAGTTGAAGTCAGAGGCAAAACACTTAGTAGGAATCAAAATTTTTTTATCTTTACTCTCCCTTTCTCAAGAAAATTCCAAATTTTCCAGAGGCTCTGCTAATGCTCCTGTTTTTCCTTCCCATCCCTCCTTTGTCTGGCTGCAGCACAATATTGCTGAAATACCCCTCTGGGAAGCACCTGGGGCTTTGGTACTTCAAAGGCAGCCAGAAAAGTCTTGGCCCAGAGCTTAGCCAACCTCAGGGATGAGCTGTGAGGCTTCTGTAGATACCAGAAACCAATGAAAACGAGGGGAGGAGGGGAAAAAGAGGTCCTGCAGCAGCAGGAGCTGGAAAAGTGAAGAGCATCAGCTCCAAGTGCACAGATGAGCCCCTGTCAGGGCTCTCTCTGGCCAGGTGAGGAGGTGGGAGTGGGTGATGTGCCAGGACCTTCCTCCTGGGCAGCCTCCTCCCACTTCTGTGCCCCCCACCATCCCCATCTGACTCCCACCCCAGGGCTACATGAATTTCTGCATTGATACCTATGGCCACAAATGGTGGTACATGAATTATCCTGCTGGGTTGCCTTTGGTTTGTTTTGTTATGTTAATGAGAATTTGTTCCTGACAGATCCCTTCATATTATCATATTTTACCATATTTAGAGATTTTGTGCTGCCCAACTATTTGAAGGGATTGAATGGTCTCCTAATTCCTTGGAAACAGTCTCACCACTTGTGAAAAAAAATCCTGCTTCAAACAGCTTCGTGCTGGAATCATTCCATTAAAAAAAAAAATGGAGATTTCTGAGGTCTCTCTCTTGGGAGGCAAGAATTGTAGATTTCAGCCTTTTGAGCTTTGGAGGCAGAAAATGAATTTAGATGACATACCTCTTGAGAGTTATTGAAAGTCATCTGATGGCTATGACTCCTCCTGCAGCAGTTTGAGGATTCTCTTGGCTGTTTTTATTATAAAGCTCGAAAAAACAAGAAAACAAAATACAAAAAATAAAGAAGAGCAGATTTATTTGAGGATAATAAAACTTTTTTCACTGTCAAAAGAGAACAGTCTCTATTTTGGGCAGGAAAAACTGAAATGGAATTTGACCCCTATTGACAAATTATTTCTAATTTTGCCTATTTCCTAATTTTACATTCTCTTGATTGCTGTTATCTGTGATGGTATTTCAGATGTCTTTTAACTTTGAACTTTAAGGATATAAAATTCTACTTTTCTCTCTACAGACATTGCCTCCTACACCTTGTTTAATCTTAAGTGCTACTTTTATTTTTCTATCTACACCCACATCCAAGAATAATTTCCCTATCTGCAAATGTGGTGGGCTTTTTTCAATTTTTTTTTCCACTCTGCTGAAACTTTCAATAAAGAAAGGCAGCATAACTTGTGTCTTTAGTATGAAATTGGTTTCATTGTCTTGAATGATTCTTTGGTGAAAAACGTGGTGGAAAAGTTTAGTTCTCTCCTTCACGCATTTTCAGAGTCTTCACTGTTGCTCATTCCATAAATGCTAAGTAGCAGAAGTTCAGCATGCCTGCTCCATATGCTGAGACTTCTGCCTTGAAATGCAGCTGAGAATTTGTTCCTAATCTCCAGTGACCATCTGTGATTCTGCAAAGACTTGTTTGCACTTCTTTTACTTCATGCTTCTCCAATGGTCCAATTAATTCTGGCAGAGTCTTTGCAGGACTCGTATCCATGAGATTGATTTCCTGGAGCGTTATTTTGGGGGTGATCTTATGACATCCAGTAATAACTTTACCACTATGAATAGGACTCATGTGAACTAGGTACTGTTCAAACTCAAGGTGACCCCTGCCTGATTCCCAGCATTTACATCTAATCAGAGATTAAATATAGCAAATGTGGAAAATAGAAAAGAGGAGGAGGGATGAAGGAGTGAAAGCCTTGCAGAGATCTAGTATTGCATAGAAATCTGAATCACCAAGGTACTTCTTAAAGATGGGTTTTTAAAGGGCAGTTAATTATGAGCCCAGTTTCCATTTACCCTCTTTTCTTTCCCATGGATTTATTCTATTTATTTTTCCCACTTCCATACCAATAATCCCTAATTACCCATTACCAAAGAGTCTTTACAGAAATAAGTGTTCAAAAGACACATTTTATCTACAGAAGATTTGGTTAGTTCCTCTTACATTCCAGCACATAAATGACAGAGTCTCACTGAAAACTGTTCTGAATAGACCTAGATAAAAAAATGTTTGTAAAAGCTTTTCTGCACTTTCCAAATGAGTGTAAAGACATACAGCAAACAGAAAAATATTACAGATCTTCAATTCTTCATATTCCTTCTACAAATTCTGACAGCTGGCAAAAAGCAAGAGACAAGATAATGACAGAGAAATCAAAATGTAAATGTTTAATAATGAACATATTGTGTGTGGAGTACAACATGTTACTTCAGGCAGAAAGTGAATTTTTTCTTAAAAATTTTTACTTACACTAGTACATAAATTCCTATAAATCCCTATCAGACTACCTCCAAAGGAATTTGCAATATTTTCTTTCAGAGCTTTGAGACTTTTTTTGCAGAGAACAAAATATAGATTGTTTACCCCAAATTTCAAAAGTGAGAGAAAGCCTATAGCTAAAACAACCAGATATACAAAAAAATCTTGTCATCTCTTGTTCTGAATAGAAAATTGACTCAAAGAAAATTTACAGGACTTCTACCACAGAAGGTCCTTGTACGGAATTCTGGCTCAATGCATGACACTAACTTTGCTAAACTTTCCCCATTATGACTGTTAAAATGTGTCATTTATTTAGAGTGGATAGAATCAAACAAAATCTTAATTAGCTGAAAAGCCTAAACAAGACAGGATGCAGTAGATGTCACTTATTTTTACAGTAATGCATTGGCTCAATTAACTCAGAAATTGCCCTACAAATGTGTAGTAACAGCTGTTCTTGTAGCTGTACTAAGAAAATAAGAGAAGAAGTGTAGGGAGATTTAATGGTTTTTATTAAGCAGCCTGATGCTGATAGAAAAAGCTTTCTGGCACAAGAACTTCCATGGTATCTGACAAAGAAGCAGCAAACTCAATGCTAACCAAAAGTCTGAGACAAATGCTCATATTTTAATTTAACTATGGTAATATAGTAGATGACAAGAGAGAAAAAAGGAGTAATTAGCACTTTTGGAGCTGGCAGATAAGGAGGTGACAGGCTCAGTTGTGGGGGAACAGCAAGAGGAGAAGTCATTTGCACAGGAGGAACAGAATGATCAAACAGGACAGACGGAGAGCAATACCACAGTGGTTTATAAAACTGGTGTGTTCTGACACATAAAAAGAATATGATCTTCTTTCAGTCCAAGTCATAGTGATCTGGACATAGATTACAAATTTTCACAAACTTTGTAGAATTCATGCCAGTTTCTCTATTTCATTAATATGGCATTTTTCCTGTTGACTGTTTTAGATTGACTGTGAATTTTGGTACATTTATTTTGATAAAAAGATGGTAGAATGGTGTTGACATTATAATTATATTTCTGATAGAAATCAAGGCTTTTGATACAGGGAGATGTACAGACAGACTGGGGAATGAGGGGCTGGAGAGCAGTGCCAGGGGAAAGGGACCTGGGGGTCCTGGTCAATGGAAAATTGAATGTTAATCCTGGCAGCCAGGAGGGACATCCCTGTCCTGGGAGCATCAGGCACAGCATCAACTGCTCTGCCCTGGGCTGGGGCAGCCTCACCTTGAATATTATGTGCAATTTTGGGCACCACAATATTAAAGACATTAAACTATTAGAGATCATCCAAAGGAGGGCAATGAAGATGATGAAGGGCCTTGAGAGGAAGCCGGGTGAGGAGTGGCTGAGGGCACTTGCTCTGTTCAGCCTGGAGAAGAAGAGGCTGAGGGGAGACCTCACTGCAGTTAAAACGTCCTCATGGGGATGCTCTGTAGTGGACTGGCAATGAGATTTACATTAAGATAATTAGTTCTAGGAAAAAAATATTTTATTTCATTGTAACAAGTATAATTTTGCAGCATGTGCTTCTCAGCTTGTGAAGTTGCTCCCTTCACTTTGTTCTCATTTAATTTCCAAAACAGGGGCTTCATGGTCTCTCTTTTGTCCAGATGGTAAAGTCACTGTAAACTGATTTTTGAGTTGCCATGAGGAGGTTGCAAAAGACGGAGTGGAGATGACACACTTACATCCTGAGCAGTACATGGTCTCTTAAGATGCCTAAAATTGAAGGAGGATTTCAGTCTTTTCATCTCACAATGCCAAATTCTCATTATTTTCTACTCCGATCCCAACAAACTTACAGGCTCTATTTTTTTTGTCCATGTCTAAAATATATGTATATATTTCTCTTTTCATTTAGTGAACAGGGTCATGCTTAGCTCTTCATAATACAATTTAATGTAAGTGACTTTATTATCAGATTCCATTTAGCTTTCACAAAAATAACAGGTTTTGGCAAAAGAGATACAAATAGCTACAAAATTACTTGTTAATTGTATGTCTAAAATTGTCATTATAATATGGGATTTATCTCACTCTGGAATAAATACATATATATTTGAAAGAGTTAAAAAAACCCTAATTAAATCATTACAAGAAATTAAAAGGTGACAGGTCTTTTCAATTTTTTAACTAGTGACAGCAGTTGAAGTAATACTTTATTCAGAAGAAAAAAAATTATAGACTCAAGACAGGATGAGTAAGATTGGCTGATGTGTTTCTTTTGCCCTGCAAGACCACATCACTTTTGACAAGTATAAAGAAATGAGATATATTGAACCATCTACTAGGAATGTAAGCACCTGATATGAAGCGTGGACAGATGCATAGAAGAGAGCATTGAAATATTTTACTACTGATATTAATTTATTGTCCCTTCCTAGCACTCAGCCTTACACCCTGTAGAAAAACAGGGTCTCAGATAAGTGCCAAACCCCTCTGTGTTTTGGGAAGTTTCTTTGAAACAGCAGCACTTACAGGTTCTGTTGTGCTTTGAAGCAGGAGCACTGATATCCCATCTGGACCTCATGCAAAAGTCTGAGATGATCTTTCTTGCCCTCTGGACTGGAACTGAAACTGTAACCAAATACAAGCTGTGAAAAGAGGTTACTCATAAACTGTTCAGTTCATGTATTTTAAAACCCTCTCTTGATCAAACCATAATAGAAACTTTACTGCATGGGAGAAATTTGCATTGCAAATGTGCACTGTAAGGCTTGGAGCCAGACCTCCTACCCTGTCCTATTCCTCCCCACCACACATTGGGCTTGTTCCTTACACCTAATGAAATGTGCAAAATGAGCATGACAGTTCTGCCCTTTGTTGGT
Organism: Cisticola juncidis; assembly: GCA_013400215.1. Taxonomy (NCBI): domain Eukaryota; kingdom Metazoa; phylum Chordata; class Aves; order Passeriformes; family Cisticolidae; genus Cisticola; species Cisticola juncidis. Next base: position 2,007,661 of record VXBR01004196.1, on the reverse strand, counting down.
CTCCAGATTTTCATAAGCTTGAAAGGTCTCCAGGGCATGAATGGTTTTTAACCAGCCTCTAAGCTTTTTCTGAATATGTATAATTAGGTTTGCAAAGTTTCTTGTGTTTTAAAGTCGGAACAGAATTTGTAAGCTGATTTCCATTCAACTTTAACAAAATATTGTGGCTTTTGCATAGAGGAAAGCATAAAAATCACCATGAGATTAAAATGAATTAGAACATGAAAAAATAAAAATTGACTAAAATGAAACTTTGGTGTGACCAATAGATATCTATTTATCAGTGAGTTGGCTCAGCATGTGCATGCAGTTCATATGCCCATTTAAAGATATTTCATAGAAGGTTTTGGACAGCTTTAAGCAGTGATTTCCAGGCATTTTCCTGATGTTCATCTTTGCTCCACTCCTGGCTATTCCTCACCCTCTGGAGCTTGGCCATGGCCTTGCTTTCCTTTGTTTTGCATGTTGTTTTGACTGTCCAACCAAGCAGGCAATTGCTTTCTTTTATTTATTTTTTTTATATATATATATTTATATTTATATTTAAAATTAGTTATATTTTTATTTATTTATATTATTAATAATATACATTATTATGTACACTACATAAACAATATTTATTGTTTATGTAGTGTACATAACCATAACCTGGTTATGCCCACACAGCTTGTAGTGGCAAACGGGAAATCCAAGCTCTGTTTTCATCCAAGCACAAAACATTTGCCACTTAAAGGAGATATTCTACAAATGTCTTCAGGTCTTGAGCTTCACTTTTTAGAGCTGTTATATTGGTCCCCTTTCTGAAGGCTAAACTTTGGCCAAGGGAACATATTGCTTTCTGATGAAGTGGAAGGCAGTTTCCCTCAAATCATAACTTCGGCTTAATTGCTTCTGAAAAATGACACAATGTGTTGTTATATCTTGCAAGATAATAAATGATGTGGAAAATCCATTAGGGATCCTGCTGAGATGTGGATAACATCTGAGGACCAAGTAAGCAATTCTGTGTTTGCTAATTTCCAAACTTTGAGGCATAAGCTTTAAAAGTGTTTGCATGTGTGGTATATCAGATTGCATTACACTTTTATAAATAAATTAAACAGGCTGAGACCTTTGGGCCAAAGAGTCGTTCAAAACAAAATGAAAATGCTCCCCTGTTCCTTGATCTGTTTTCTGCATTGGGGTCATTTAAACTTGCAGGCAAAGAGGTTATTGTCTATGCCCAGGCAGTGAAAAATCCAGCTGAAGGTAGGAAGGAAAGAAACTTCAATATATGAGTTTCCAGCTGCTTTTCTCCCTTCTGGTAGAAGATGGTTTCTGGCAAGCACTAAGCTCCAGATCTGAGGGAAATGCCAGCTGCTAACAGCAGCTTTTAACTTGCAGAAATAGGTATGGATGAAGCACTTAAAATGCCAGCAAAAGCAAGAAAATAACTTTGCATTGACATGCCTGACTTCATCAAAGGGTGCCTAGAGGATTTGGAGGTAAAATATTCTTCTCAGAACCAAGGCAAGACCAAGCAGGGTCGCATTTAAGGGCCATGACAATTTCTTTTTGGCCTGGCTCTTGTGGTCATACAAACTTAGTACAGCACCAGCTGAAAAAGGATTTCTATACCCACAGAGCAAAGCTCTTGCTGGTGTGTAAGCAAGTTTGAAAATCCAGGCTGGCTGGGGACTGAGCTGCCAGGGATGACTTTCTTCACTTCTCTTTTCTCCATTCTTCTGTACTTCCCTTTCTTTGGAAGGGACATGAGCAAGGCATTTGCCAGGGTGAAGACTGTGTAGCCTAAACCTCTTTTGTTAAGTTGCTTGTTTTTCCTTTGTTTGAGGCATTTTTTCCTTTTTATTTTTTTCCCCACTCCACTTTCCCTCCTGCTTTCCATGGCATTTGTTCCACTGTGCATCCACCAAAACATCCCTCAAACTGTACCTTGGGAATCCATGCTAAATAGGAATAAAAAAAAAAAATATCTGGGGGGGAGAAAAGAGAGAAGTAATGTTATAGAGGAAAATCTCAGAGCAGGTAATATGAATTTAGAATTTTTGAAGAATAAATGATGAAAGGAGTAAACTGGAATTAAGATGCTGAAAAATCTTCAAATTGTTTTTCATAAGGAAAGTGATAAGATACAGCAACATAAACAAAATGTGTAATTTAGCAGCAGTTCTGTCCTGTCTGTGTCCTCAGCACTTGTTAATTTTGTGCATGATTTGGCAAGTAAAGACATAATGGAAAGATGTTATGAGGAAAGTCACTATTAAGATGCCAAACATCAGTTTGGAGCTATCTCCAGCTTTTTTTCCCATTGTTAGTCCTCACAGAAAGGCTGATCATAACCTCTGTAGGTTATAGAGTCAAAGGAAAGTGAATTAGCCTCTCAGTTCTGAGGGCTGCCCAGGAAGAAGGTTCATTAGAGTAGGGAAACACTGATAAAAAGAGTCACTGCACAGCACAATGAACTCCTGAGGAGGTCTCAGCTCGCTTTGAAGCAGTAGCAATTTATCTGATTGCCTTGGCCTTGATAACTGCATATTAATTTCCTCTATTAGTTTTCTTTCCTGAAGTAATGCTGAATATGAATATCACACACCCAGTACCCAGGCAGCTCTTTGAGGAACTCCTCTGTAAGCAATAATTCTTAGTGGTGAACATACTTGCAAGATCCAATTTAAAAAGAAAATAAATTTGTTTTGTTTACAAACCCCTTGCTTATCTTTCCAGCATGCATGTTAGTATAATCATTTTTACTCAAATAGTTATTAACTTCCAAGTGAGAGGTTCCCTTAGGCAGAAAAGTATTGTGTTATGTCCTCTCTTTTATCTTTGTCAGTGGTGACAGAGAAAAACTCAGGCTATATTCAAATTTTTTAATTTTTCACCAGATGAAATTCTGAACAGTATGTTCAGACACACAGAGTTTGTCTTGCTTCTGGCAGGACAACACACCCCAGGGAAATTAATGGGAAATATGCTTAGAAAGAATCAGAGATCTCTTGTTTCAGGCCTGGCACCCTAAAACTGTAAATATGTTTTAGGATGGTCACTGACATGAATTCTGAGGTGAAAGCTGAGCTGGTGTGACAGTTCAGGCTTCTGCTTCCAAAACCTGCCAACTTTGTGTTTGCTTTCTGTTCCAACCTTATGATTTTTGACTTCTTGTGGAGATGCTTTTAAAAATATTGTTCAGAAAATAATTTCTACTCAGTATAAAATAATGGTACTGATTTTGAAAATTGTAAAAAAAAAACCCCAAAACAAACAAACAAATAAAAAAACCCCACACAAAAAAACCCCAAAAAACCAAAACAAAACAAAAAACCAAAAAACACAAACCAAACAAAAAACCAAACTAGATTGCCAGAGAATGTATTTGTTATAACTGACAAGAAAGAAAAGTGAAGGAACAATCACAGTGTTTTCAGTCTGTATTCTTGCTTCCAGGCACAAGTGGGATCATGAGCTCGGTGTATGACCTTCATGCCCATTAAAATTTAATGAAAAACAGGATGCTCAGTTATTTCTAAAATCCTAGCTGCTCTCTCTTTATTATTATTTTTTTTGTTGTATGTTTTTTTGTTCTCTGGGGCTTGTGAAGCTGTTACCTCAGCCTGGCTGCTGTTATCAGCACGGGATAACTCCAGACAATTCTGATCACAGAGACCAGCAGAGCCCACAGGGAGATGTGGGGCACAGGGATGAGGAGCAGGGGCTGGGCTTGAGAGAGAAAGGACCAGAGAAATTTTTAGAGGTTGTCTCTGGTGCTCTTTTGAATAATGGAAAAAAGCAAAGCCTGGCAGCTTTGGCAGGCTGACTGCTGGGAGGCAGGAGCTGAGGGAGACAGATACAGAGGGAGACCATGGAAAAGCATCCTATACAAGCAGGAATGTGCCATGGAAAGGAACTAGTAATGATGTGTCAGGCTGAGAGATGCCTTTTCACCAGGGCATTCCTAACGGGGCTGCTGACAGGAAATGAAGGTGTTAATTGGTGTTCCAAGAGTCAGCTGGGAAGGCACAGAACAGCAAATGTGACATCATGGGCGCTTCACGGTCTCCCAGCAGAAGCCATGTGTGTATCTGTCACTCCATGAGGGTTGGATATGCCAAATTCTCCCTTGAGTGGACACTTTCTCTTCTCAGATTTGATTAGGGAAGCTTGGCTCCTTCATCCCTGGGTTTTATGGCAGGTTGGGTGATGCCTGACATCAGCTTTCTGGGTTGATAGGGCAGTCTGGGCTGTGTTTTAATCCTGCTTCCACCTCACCTTTAACTTCATCAAAACCTCTGCCCAGCTGAGAACAGACAACTTTTAAGATAAAGACACAGACTGTAAGAAAGGCAAAGAGTACCTTAGTGATATTTCCTATTTGGAGAGGAGAAGCTGTCACATGGATCATGATCAATCAGCCATGAAGAGAAACATTTCAAGCCCTGAGATAACAGCAGTGTTCTGTTCTGGGGAGCAGAGTAGTTCAACACTACTCTGTATTTAATGACAGGGAATTTATTCTGCACAACTTTCTCCAGAGATTATAAAACAGATGTTCAGCCATAAATATCAGAAACAAACATCCCCAGAAATGAACAAAACAAGTACAATTCTTGAAGGAATAGTTAAAAATGTCAACTCCATCCAGTATGTGTATTATTTCTGCAGCTCCTTTCTTTCTGGCATTTTAATGGCTGCAGTGACCAGCAATCAGAGTGACAGAAGGCAGCAATCTCCTCATGCTTCTGTCTTTGTGTCATGGATAATAAAGCAGTGATGACACTGGGAAATTCAGTCTGAGTCAAAAACCTCTGCCTGCATCATCTTTCTCTTCCTTGCATTTTGTTTCTGAGGATTTATAACATATCTCAATTGTATTTACATGTCAAGTTTCTTTAAAGAAGTACTTTTTTTTTTTCTTAAGGTAGAAAATTCTTTTGACTATTTGCATATAGGGGCTCTCTGCTATATTTGGTAGACATGTTTCCAGTCCTTGTTCATGTAAAAAGTGCTTTTGGCAATTTTCCACTGTTAGTGTGTCATACTATAAAGAGTACACTTAGCATGGGCTCTCTCCTTCTTAGTGTCTGAGAGGCTGACTGCTTCTTCCTCCCAGCCACACTAGAATAAAAATGCTCCATTAAAAGTTGTGTGATGCTGTGTTCCCCAAGAAAAGCCTCAGTTTTTTGTATACTGCAAAACAATGTCAACACAAACAAATTTGTTTTTTACTCATTATGGATCCTAACAACACCATTCAGACTTTGTATTTCTCTTCTTCTATGGAAGATTTTGGTCTCCATCAACAGATCAGTTTTATTCTCAAACATGCAGATAGGTTGATTAAAACGAAGTGAGACACTAAAAGAAGATAGTGCTAGATTTGTGTTGAAGAATTTCTCCCTTTATTAGCAGACACTCTCAAAAACTCTGTTCTTTCACTAAGATTAGACTGCATTTTGAGCAAAAGGTGTGAGAAACTGCAGACAATAAAATGTTTCCCTGAAAGTATATGACATTCTTCTGAAATAGGCTTCATGCAGGCAGGTCAGTGAAAAGGGTCTAGTGAAATTCTGCCATACAAATCCACTCAATACAGAAAGAATCACGATATCACAGGTACTACACACTAAGTCAGAAAGCACATATGGCATTGAACAAATCAAATTAACCCTGGGTCTGACACCAGGAAAGTGACTGCATCCAATTTAGAGGTGTTCTCAGTACCATTCCTTCCATACCTGGATACTGCTGTGATTTTCTTACTTTTTGAATGGACTCCAAACCTTATTTGGAGACTGCCTGGTTAGTGCTGTCACAATCAAGAACTGTAATCTTAATTTCTTGGATCTTGGAAATCTAATTAGTGCTTCCAGAAAGCACATGAAGTGTGAATATTTCCCAAAAATGTTATTTCTCATTTATGAAAATGGTATCATTCTTAAAATCCATGTAAGCTTCAAATGAGTTCACAGCTAAAATCTGTACAGGTGGCACATCTAGTGCTTAAAGTGAGCCAGGATATGCTGGCAGACAAGAATGGGCTTTGAGGGTTTCCAGCATTTTCCAGAGAGGAAACAGAACAGAAAAGCATGCAGGAAGATGCCAAATTTTCCATGTTGGTCTTCTGGAATGCTTGCACCCCCTCTTCAGAGTTTTAATTCCAACACTAGAAGGACAAGCTTGGAGGCTTCACAGTCCTTGCAATTCAGCATTAGGTAAATTTAGGTAAGTAAAACCACTCAGCATGGTGGCCAGCCAAATACCCATTTCAGACATGCAGAACCCTCTGTGTGCAAGCCAATATTAACAGCTTTGCATGGAAACACAACTGGTTAATAAGTGCAGAAAGAGGGTAAAGCTGTGTGTGCCCCTTTGTACCTGTGTAAGGGGGTAAGGGCAGGATGATTCCCACAAGGCTCAATTCTCAGCTCCTACAAGACACAAAATCTTCTCTCCAGGATACTCCTGCTAAGTGCAAACCCCAGTTAAAACCAGAGCACAAAGCCCCAAAACAGTGCCCCACACTGGGGTCTGCTGAGGTTGCTGTGGTGATCCTAAATAAGTTTTGTCTCTTGGCAGTAAAGTTGTAGGATCTGCAGAAGCCAGGTGTGAAGTGTTAAAGGAGACACAGCCTTGTTCAGAATTCCCAATTATAGTAATAATGACATTAAAGAAGTCATTTACTCTGAGCCATGCAGAACATCAGCAGAGAGACAAAGAGAGTAATGGGCCCTCTATGGGGTATAAAACAGAGCAGACTGAACATTGACGTTGGATTACCCAAGACTTGGGTGTCATGGGTCCTTTAGTCTTTCTTCTAGGACATTATACTAAGTTATAAGATGCAAAAGAATTTTAGCAATATTTGTAATTTAGATTTGGTGCTGCTGTGACATGTTTGTATCTCCATAAGCCTGAACTTTTCCATCTCCCTGTATACTCACAAAACCACTCTTGTTCTAGAATCTCTGTTTCCCATGTGTTAACCAGCCCTGGCTATGGTCAGAGAAGAGAAATGAATCAAAGATTACAGGAAGAAATAATCTAATATTCAGTGCCATGCTTTTGAAAAGTGGGACCTCCTTCAGCCCAGTCCTGTGCTTTTGCCAGGAAAATGAAAAATCTAATACAGTTTGAGGGGATTTGCTAAGAGTTTAAACTGTGCTCTTGAATGAATGAGGCAATTTGAGAGAAGCAGAGGTCAGTTCTTGTGGAGCAGGTGGGATTGCTAGTGAGGGAAGGATTAATGAAGCTGCCAGCCTCTAAGAGAAAGTAGGAGACAGAAGCACTCACTGCCAGGGAAGCAGGCAGGTATTTTCTCAGCGTGGTTATTGTAGCCACATAAAATCTTCACTGAATTAAAACTCCTTTTCAGGAGAGTTGTTAATTTAATTCTTGGTTTTATCTTTTGATAAGACCCTACCTGTTCAATTTAGGAGCAACTCTTGTGCCTCCTGTCGTACCCTACATGTTTCTTTGTGTTTTACCTTCACCATTACTGCTTGATGCTTGCTGTAAATCCTCAGCTCTATTAAAGTTCCCTTTCTATCATTCCCATTCCTGGAGGGGAACACAGGACTGGTATCACAAAGTACAAACAGCTTCTGATTTTAGTTATCTGTCCCCCACTCCTACCCTGCAGCAGCCTGCAGGGATCTGTGCCTGCAATATCCAATATCCTCTCTGCTCTTGCTGCCCAACTTGGCTGCTTTAAAGGCAGCACAGAAGTGCTTGCCTGGGTTGCTTTTACCCTTGAATTTGTAATGTAAACAGGCTGTGGGCAACAAAACACCTGCATGGGCCAACTCCTCCTCTTCCCTCCTGCAGGAACCTGTGATCACATGTCCCCATCCTCTGGGATCCACTTGCTACAATTCCTTCAAACTGGGGGCACCATTTGCCCCCAGAACTCATCTTGGCATCTTTAATGTTAAAACTTCTCTATAGAGGAGTCAGATTTCTGACTCTTCTTCAGATTGGGTCACTATTTATTTTCATATGCTTTTTCAGCAGATTGCTGGAATAGTAATATTTCAGTTTTTAAGTCTCTGAAAAACATTCTTGTAGAGGCAGTCATAATAAAAGGAAATAGCAAAAAAGGACTCTCTTGTCTTGTCCTTCAACAATCTGGACCACTTTTTCAGAGACAGATTTGCTGTCTCCTCTGAAAATCTTTAAGTGTTGTCAATTAGTGACCTCAGTTCTCCTCCTTGACAAGAATCTCCCCTTTCAGGAGATAACTGAGCTGTGTCTCAGTTACTTTTATTTTCAAAGCTTTCAAGACACCTTTCAGAATGTCTTTTCTTTCTCGAATTACCTTAGAGGAATCCTAGAGGATTTGCCTCTTTCTCAAGAGGCTGCTGTAAGGTTCTGATGAAGAATTTCAAATGCTAGTATTTTTGATAGACAGAATGGCAGCATTTGAGTGAAAATCAGTTGAGAAAGTGAATTAAAACTGTGCTGGTTCATCTGAAGCAATAGGAAATTAAAGATAAGCAAAGGATGAATCAAACAAATAAAACAAATACTTCACTCCAATTCCTTATATTCAAAGAAAAGTCTGTATTTTTCAGAACAACCTCTCCAAGATCCTATACTACCAAACAGGGATAATAGCATGAACAACAGCATGAATTTTTTTCTAACAAATTTTCATATCAAATAATAAATGGGAGGTTCTGAAGGTGGCTCTTAGGTGAAGGTAACAAATTTTCGTAATTCCTAGACCTTAGCAGATTGGCAATTGATACTGCTGCTGATGTACACACCTTTTCCTTTGTTTTAAGGGATATGTTTTTAATTTAATGTTCTAGAATGATGAGGAAAATATATATGATTAAAAACTTGAAAATTTATGCAATAAACTTAAGAGAGGTTTTGAAGGAGCTTGAAGCAGGAGTGTGACATAATAAAATACTGATTAATTCCTTGAGGTTTCACTCTTGTGAAGAAAGTGTACCATAAAAAAAGCCAAATGCAGCCAGTTTTGTATGAGAGAGCCTGTACAAATGGGAGATTAGCTTGTAAAGAAAATAAATCTTGGGGATTAATTGAAGATTGTTTAAGGATTTATTGAAGATTATCAAAGTCTTCTGAGGGTGGGACATGATGAACACAGCCAGAACTTCCTTAGTAGGGGCAACTCCAAAATAATATATCAACTAACACAATAACCCAAAAACTGAATTAAGACCAAGGCTGCAATGAACACATGTCTGAGATGAAGTGACCATAGCAAGCAATGTTGCTATCTAAGGCAATCTAAAGAAAAACAGCAGTAAAAGGTGGGACACAGGTTGTTCCCCATGGTGAAATAAGAACCCTATTTTATTTCAAATAAACAGTGCAGTATCTTGAAGAATTGGATACATGAAAGGGGTAAAAAAAGCGAAAAGTAAGATACATAATAAACAAAATGTGTATCTTACCTGAATTTATATTTTTAATATCTCCAAAAATGGGATTCTCCTACTTTTTCCCATTTTATTTTTTATTCCTTTACTCAATGAAAGATTGTAAAAGATATCTTGTACCACATAATTCATAACAAGTCTCAAAAACTAGTCCTGAGGCAGCATTAAACTTAGCAGATTTTCTAGACTCATTGGAGTGATTCCACCAAACACCACAGTTTAACCTACTTATTTGACATCTCTCTTTTGGACTGCTTTAATCTCCATTTAGTTCTTGTGTCTTTGTGCTATTTATTTCTAATTTCATCTTTATAATATATGGAATTAAATCATATGATCACCACTTTAAATCAAATACAGCTTGTTTCCAGTATCAGTCTAAGCTGTCTCCAAGAACATATTTAAATGCAGAGGGAATTCAGCTATTCATAACATGTTTGCTTCCACAAGCAAATCCTGCCAAGCTGAAGAACTGTGAGTTAAGCCATATGGTTTTCATAAAACATGGTGACTTGAAATTTATTTCCACTTTACAAAACAAAAGTCAGTGCCAAAGCACTGTGTATGCAAAATTCAGCATTAGGAAAAGGTTGAATATAGGACCACTGGTCTCACACTCCTGGGGTTCAGCATTTCCAAGGCTCAAGTGAGTCTTTACAAAGTGTTGTAGCAAGAAGAGAGAAACCAACAGCATAAAAGTTCCAAAAGAAAATTTTCTAACATGACTAGTAAATGTAGGTAAACACTCTTGAGAGTTTAAAGGTGAGATGTGTTAAATGATTCCCAAGTAATGATATATTTTTTATGTGCCTTAACTCAAAGAACTAGATCAGAAAATAGTCTTTCAGTGAGCTGCAAAGCAACTCATCCAAAGGTGTGAAATGTTGCTTTTAGCATGACTATTAGTATGAAAGGAAGCAATTTCTGTGTGTGGCAGACTTCAAGGCAACTATTATAATGGAGAGTTAGGAGTCCTATATTGTCCTCTATATTCAGGTGCTGAAACTGGATTTAGAGTTCTCAGTTTCAGTTGTCTGAATTATGAGCCTCTCTAAGACTTCATATTTGTAATTTACTGCTCTTTAAGGTTCTGGCTTATCTGAATACAGTTTAAAGTACCTAAGTCTAGGAAGGGAGATACAAATATTTTGGTTTGTCTGTTTTAAGGCAGCTTTGTTCAGTCTTCTTTCTGCTGTATAGTCAGAAACTGAAATCACTCTCATAAGACCTAAAATATTGGTAACCTGTTCTTATTTCATAAGGAATGATGAAAGCCTGCAATCCCTCCCTATTGTTTTGGCCTCTTGCAAGGCTTGGCAATTTTTGCTTTGTTTATAGTAATCCTACCTTCAAAGCAAGTACAAAGTCTGTTCCCTTTCTACATAACTAACAAAAAATGGGTTACACTTGAGATGTCTTGAATAAAGTAAGTAAATATTATGTTTATGCTGAAGGTAATTGTAAAAAACTGTGTTTCTGGAAGTAGCCTGGGTGTAATGTCTTATGTTTCATAGTGCACTGCCCCCTGTGAGGAGTTGAGCCTCTGCCTCAGTTTGACTCTGTTGGGGATGAGGAGAGTGGGTCAGAAGAAACAAATACTGATCAAAAAAAAAAATCTCCTTGTGAATTTGGTCTGTAAACAGACTGTCTAATCTATGCATACTGATGAAAATTAAGTTATGGAAACACCTTTGATGATCTTAATGAGAAAATACAATCAATACATCTCCTCTAGGAAGGGTTACAACCTCTGTAAACTGAGCTCCCAACACAGCAGTACATTTTTGTACTCTTTACTCTTTTTTTTGTTCATTTTTGTACTTGTCCGCTGCCAACATGAAAAATTCAAGTAGGGTTTTAATTATCTAGTGTCTTGTAAGACAGTCAGACAATATGAGAATGAAAACTGTAGAAAATGTCACAGGAACATTAATAATTGTCAATTTCTAAATTCTCAAAAGGCATTTTAATAAAAATATTTAACAATAGACCAAGCACAGGGCCACCCTGTGGGCAATGAGAACAAACCGTAAGGCCAGAGAGCTGCTTGCCCACCAGATCCCATCCCTCCTCTCAGCTTAGAAAACAAAAAGTCCTATCAACCCCAGAAGGGAAGATAAAAGACACAAAGCAAATTTATACCAGGCAAATTAGTATTTCTCAAGGAATTCCTGATTTTCCTCTGCACTGCTGTTTCAGGGCTGTGTGGTGAGGAGCTGCATGGATGGTTCAGTGTGCCAGTAGCTTTCATTCCTGTGGTGCAGTAAAACTGATATTTTTGTTGCCAAGCCATTGGTCAAGTTCAGACATTCTTAATGCATGAGTGCATCTTTGAAGGATTTTTTTTCATGGTGTTTTCAGGCTATTTTGAAGGTTTAAGTTGATAGGAGTTGAAATCAACTCTAAAGTGAGTAATGGCAGCAAATGTCAGCAGGGAAACCACTGAACTGAAAGTGAAAATAGTCTTTACTCTCTTCAACACCTTCCCTTGACAAACTTATAATATTAACAGGGAGTTTAGCCCTGGATCTTGTACTTGGCTGGCTCATGAACAAGGTGTTTAAGAATTAGACTTGGTATTGGGTAAATTTTACCTGTTTGGTCACCTAAAATTTTCTTGAAAAGTATTCAAAAGCATAAATATGAGCTATTTATCTGTTCCAAGATAACATAAACCCCCTTGGCAATATTTTGTATTGGAAAGCTTTGACTTTTAGATTTTAAAGCTTCTTGTACTTTGAACCAGAATTTCTGACTTTGTCATAAAAAAGGGTAATTTTTTTAATATCTAGGGACAATGTTTCCTGTTAGCAATTTTTAGGATCTAAAATTCCATGATAGTATAGCTGTTAATTTTTATAGTTTTCACTCTTACACCTAAATTTATCTTTGTGCAGTTTATTGGGTTTTGTATATATATATATATTAAATACCAAACATTGATATACATCTTTTGAGCTGACTACAGATTTCTGATGGCTCACATACAGGCATCATATTCTGCTTGACTGTAGCTGGTGTGCTTTGGACCTGCAAATTGTAAAAATGCAAATACAAAGCTAGTATTTCCATTTGTAGAGCACCCTGAACTGGAATTGGAGGGCTGACCTCAGTGTCATTCTGCATCCTTCCTTTCCTGAACAGATTAGAAGTTATTTTTTCTTTTGCTGTCTCAACAATTTGTTACCAAAAGGAAGCTGAACTACAATTTGATGCCACCTTGGTTAGAAGGTTTCTGCTCCAAATAAAACCTGGCTCCCTTCCAGTATGCATTATCCATGTATAGATTACACTTAAGAGTAAACTTCAAATTACAGTTTTCTGCTACTTCACAGGAAGGAGCTGTCTCTCTACAAAATAGTTCACTAATTGCAGAACAATGTCCTTAGACACTGAAATAATCTGGGGACTGCAAAGCAAAGCAATCAATAGCAAAGAATCTGCTTTGTTACCCAAAGTGAAGCTGGAAAGATCAACTGTTATTCATGCATTTCTGGAGATAAACTTCCTCCTCTTTTCACAGCCAGGTGAGCTCAGAGGAAATGGGTGAGCTCAGAGGAGATGATTGTTCCTCTGAGGCCACGTCTGACACTTGTATTAGCAGGGACAGAGAAAAGCAGATACAAGAGGGGCCTTTTGCCCACTTTGTTCCTTTTCTAGAGTTTTCTGCCAGCTGGGCAGAAGGGGTGCTCTTCACACAAGCCGTTAGACACAGGGGCCAAGCCAGAAAGAGCCAATGCCCAGGTTTTTGGCTGGAGTCCCTTGAAACAGGTCTTTCTGCAGAGGAAGCTGCTGACTGCTGCTCTTTGACATGAATAATTCATGGTCCTGTTTTCACTATCTTGGGGCACATTGTTCTGGAGCTCTCAGCGCTCCTGCTGCCACATCAATAAACCACACTGTATGCTGGGTGGGTTCTGCATGGGGGCAAGCACCAGTGGTGCAAAGATCCACTTTTGTCAAAACCATAAAGAAATGGAGCTTCAGTGACCATACACTGGTGGATGAGTTTATGCATCCACCTCCCAATGGGACCTGTGACTGGCTGTTTAATTTGCTGGCCAGTACTGACTGTAGAGGACAAGAGATCTAAAAGACATAAAACTCCCAAAAGTTCTGTAAAGGACAGCCTTTTTGGAGGAGAGCATACCTATGTTTATGCTGATGAGAACACTGCTGAATATTTTCATCCCCTGTTAGACAGGGAACCACCTAACTTTATCTTCCACATCCAAATCCATGTACAATCACCCTCCACACTGTTTACAGAGTACCTAAGCAAAATTTATATTTTTAAATCAATCCCAGTAAATTCTAACCTTCCAGATGGTACTGAAATATTAGGAATATCAGGCTTGTCCTGTATTTTCAGATTCTGTGTGTATTTACCGGGTGCCAAAGGGCATGGAGCTCTGTCTGTGACAGCCTGTGGTGTGCAGGAGTTGTGACAGCTCCCGTGCTGTGCAGAGCAGGCTCCCTGCTGCAAATCAGGAGAGCCCACATGCCGATGGAAGCACTCTGCTGCTGCACTGCCTGGTGATTCAGCTGCACACCTTGTGCATCCTCTGTGCATCTCCTGTCAATGCAAATCCTTCACAGCACCGAGGATTTCTAATCCCATTATTTGTGATTCAGCCTTGATGCGAAGACAAGCATTCCAAGCCCCTAAGAACTAACTGTGATAAAAGCCTAAATACTGTGAAACAAGAAGATGTTAACAAATGGGTTGATTCTATTTTTTTAAAGGAATCGCTCCCTGTAAAATCCCCATGTGTAGTTGTCTTGGTTTGGAAAGACAGGTATCTGTCAGGGAAAACTGGAATATCCCTTGGAATGGAGAATGTAAAGCCCTCTCCCTCCAAATTATTACAATTTTGCTATTAGGTGCTTTCAGGCAAAAATATGGGAATAGGAGTAACAGTCATTTACTAGGAATATTTAAAAAATGCAAATGCAGTAATACAAAAAAAACCCACAAAAAACAACAAACAAAAAACAAGCAGGCAAACAAATAAAAGTCCCAGAAAACCCTGATGGAGTCAGGAATATGACCTGACACCCTGTCAGCCAGGGTGGTGGAAGCAGTCCAGATAAATCCTCCTGGAGTGACAGATGTGGTTCTGTTGAAGTAGAGCTGATACTGTAGTGGGGGTGAGATGAGTCCAGTCTTCCTCTGGGAATCCAGTGGAAAAGAGGATGTTTGGTGTTCCTACAGCTCAGTTTTTATCTTGGTAGGAAAGGTTGGCTCCTCCCCACTGGGTGGAGCATCTCACAATGGGATGATGCAATGTGTCCTGTCACTGGTGAGCCTTAATGGCCCATTAATAGAAGATATCCCCTGAGAGTGGGCAGTGGTGGAAGAGATAAGAAACACTGCCCCACCTGGTTTTAACAGCTGGTCTTTTTTCAGAAGGCATCTGCCCCCCTCCCCCCTGGAGTTACAAGAGATAAAGGAAAAAAAAAATCATCTCCCCAACTGGTTTCAACAGATGAAATAGAATACACTTTTTTTGTTTTTTGGTTTTTTTTTTTGTTACATAACCCAAGACAGAGGTGCTCTTCATGTTGCATGGAAAGAAAAGAATTCAGTATTCATTCAGGTAATTTCAAACACAGTTCTCCTCTGTGTGTAATGATTGTTTTTCATTCTGTCCTGTGCAGTTTTGCATCTGCTTCTGGTATGGGATAACCAGTCTAGATTGGCCAAATTAATCTTGGCAGAGGATGAGCTTGAAGAAATTACTTGCTTGCCTCAAAGATAATGAAAACAGCTTCAAGAAGTACTTGTTTACCTGCCACTCCTCCACTGGATAGGACATATTAGAAATGCTGTAAAACAAGTTACTCCCTTTCTGAGGAGGAGAATTAATGAACGTTGATGTCCTAAACACTCAGGTGATAAATTCTCTTCCCTGCTGCAAGACTAAATTTTCTTCACTATGGAAATACCCAACACCTAATAACCTGATGGTCCAGTGCTTTCCACCCTTCCACATCCCCTCTCATGTGCCTGAAAGTGTTTTCCAAATGCTTCTTGAGCTGTGTCAGGCTCGGTGCTGTGACCACTGCTATGGAGAGCCTGTTCCAGTGGCCAAGCACCCTCTGAAGGGATGAAGAACCTTTTCCTAACATCCAACTAGAACCTCTCTGACACAGCTTCAGGCCATTACCTCACAGTCACCACAGAGTAGAGAACAGGGTCTGTCCCTCCTCTTCCCCTCACGAGGAAGTTGTAACTTTGATGGGATCTCCCCTCAGGCTCCTCTTCTCCAGGCTGAACAGACCAAGTGCCCTCAGGCTCTCCTCACACAGCTTCCCCTCCAGACCCCTCATCATTGTCACTGCCCTCCTTCAATTCTCTCTAATGGCTTCATGTCTTTCTTATACTGCAGGGCCCAGAGCTGCCCCCAGGGCTCAGAGCAGAGCAGGAGCATCCCCTCCCCTGCCCGGCTGGCATGCTGGGCCTGATGGGCTTTGGAGAATGCCACCATCACACACACAGAGAAAACGGGAATATTTTCCACTACCCAGGAGGGCTGCAAATGTTGGGGTATGCTTGTGAAAGGAGTGGGCGCCCCAAGACTTCAGGAGCCAAGAAGGGAGGCAGAAGTCAGTGTGTTTCCATGTTTCCTGACTGAATGCCAGAGCTGCTGGCAGGGCTGCAGTTGGAATGGGGACCTGCATGCCTCAGTGCTGGTGGGGATGGCAGTGGAGGTGAGAGTGAAGTGCCTCTCTCCTACCCTTCTCCCTCCTCCCACTGGTAATTTGCATCTGAATAGGATTTTGCTGAAGCTGTGTGTATAATCTGAACTTCCTGCATGTTGAGGTAAAGAGACAGATCTTTTTCACTTGAGAACGAGGTTTAGCCTCATTGACTTCATGTGGCTACATCAATTTACTCCAGCCAAAGATCTAATCTGCTCCTTTCAGCTGTGACTGTTTAAAATTAAGAACTTCTAACTTTTCATGTTACATAAATGAAAGAATTATAGTGAAGCAATCTCACAGTAAAAACATATTTTATTCAATTTATTCTGCCAGAAAACACGTCGTTTAGAAATTGGAGGTATATGGTATTCAAAATATTTGAAGAAATAGCTATTCCAGTGTTGCTTGCAGAAAAGCCACTTGCAGATCTGGGGTAATTTTGATTATGGAACGACAACATTTAATGATACTCATCAAAGAGTTATTTTTTTAATCCACTCCAGGAACTACAGGGGACTTTTTATACTTCCATGTGAAAGCCATTCTCTCTCTACTACAAATTTATTTAATTGCAGTTCATTCTACAAGATGTTTTGTCCTGCTGTTTTTGTTCTGCTCTGGTGCCTGGCAATCTCGTTTATATTTAGGGGCCTCTGGGACAACTTGATCTGTAGGAAAAATCTGTTCCTGTGAGTATTTGGATCTAAAACACTGCTCATGATCCTCTCTAGTCTATTGAACAGGTCAGAAGAACTTCAAAAGGTGCCCAAAAAAGGCAAGTTTGGATAATCTACATCTATACAACTTTCAACAGGATCATTCCCAATGATCATCTTTTTTTTCAGGAATTCAAAATTATTTTAATATTCCTAAACCATTAGCAAAAACTCATCACAGTCCCTACTATAAATCCTATAAATATTCCTTAGAATAACTTCTGATCAGCTACCCTGGTCTCTTTGTTGTTCAGTACTTCTCTCATAAGGTATGCTATGCAAATCTTAGCAGTGATGATTCAATATTTTCTTCTTAATTGTTCATTAACTTGAAAAATGAAGACAAAACCCAGTCCATTAAAGAGCTTACAAGTACTGCCCACTTGATTTTTTTTCTTTGTAGTTGTGTTTCAAAATAAATGCATTAGTAGGTGTTCAATTTATTTTATATGTCTCCTTTTTTAGAGAAAACAATTATTTTTCTGGAGTACTACTGATATTTTATTGAATTATTTTATGAAGACACAGTAAATATTACTGTGTCAGTAAAGTGCATAACAACTACAAAAGCTCATTTAAATTATCAATGAAAACATTGAAGCAAATCATGTTAGACTGGCTGATAAGTATAGTGTAGCCACAAAGCATTTAATTAGAATTTCAGCATTTGATAGTTAGCTATCAGGATATGAGCAGCTGATGGTCTAATCTGACTTCTTATTACCATGAAAATTCTTTATCTGCAGACAACACCTTCCCAAAATAATCAGTGTATTTAAAAAGTTTCTTATTTTGTACTCAAAGTAGAGAAGTGAACTGAGTTCTGCTAAGATACACAAACATAAATAATACCATAAATCAGTATTATTTTCCACAGATAAAAGAAGATTTTCCACAGATAAAAAAGATAGATGTTTTATGTATACATGCACAAGGAAAAAACCTGTTTATTGGGTGAAATAGTGGTCTGAATATTTCTTAATATAGTTTGTGCCTCATAGGGACCTGCACAAGAGGTACCACAGATCAGCCTTTCCCTGTATTATTCATCTTTTATAAATGACGTGACCAAGTGTGGTTGAAAGTAATGTCATGGGAAAAAGTAAAAACTACAGAAAAGTGCAAAAATGCAAAGTGGTTTATACTGACACAGCTGTACCCATGCAGTGGTTCGTTTCACTGCACAGATATGCAGGTCATAATTTTTTTTGACTTATAAAGCTGAAAAAGCTGAAAACTCTTCTAATTTCCTCATATGCAGAAGCTTCAGTAGAGTTATCAATATTACAACTCAAACCTTAAAGTAAGAAACCATATGGTGATTTGAAGAAGATTTTACTTGAAATTTTTGTGGGCCAGGCTTAAGCATGGACTGTCTTCTGTCTCAAACTTGTTACATCCTGGAACTCAAGGAAGAAATACAGCTGATTTTGCACTCTGGTTCTGCAGGAGCCATTCAATCTTTCTATCTGAAAGCCAGGAAATGTTTTTGAAAATCAGTGTTCTCTGGTTTTTGATACCATTCCTGTAGTATAAAGACAATGCCTCACAAGACTTTCTGACTTTAATCCATTGCCAAAAGCCTACTCAATTAATTTAACACTTGTAACTTTAAAACAACCTGTTTATGCAGTTCTGGAAGCAGCAAAACCTGCTTTGCTACCAAAAGTCTGAAATCCACCATTATGCATGTCAGAGTCCCTGATGGGCACATTTTATTTTAAGTTGATGGGACAGTGAGAGGAAGGAAGATTCCGCCTTTATCAGGGGAAAGAGAATTTGTACACTTTTTTTTTTTTAATTGAATAGACAATGCCCATCTTTCTCAGCAAAACTGAGTCTATGTTTCCAAATAGCTTCTGTTAAAAAAATGGGACCTCTGGGATTACTTCAGGAATGTACACCTGTACAATGCAATAAAAATATGGCAGATTTCAATCAGAGGGAAAAATGCTTCTGACAGTTTACAGCACATGAAGCACTAACAAGGAAAACTTTGCCTTGGTATGATCCTTGCTAAAGTTGGACTTGAGTGAGGATTGTACTGAATGGTTTCAACAGAAAGCTTTAAGAAGTTTTTGATGAAAGATGGATATAAACATAGAGATCTATATACTACTGTGCATGTTATAGTCTCTGCCAAAATAGGGCCATTCATGAGGATTTTTTTCAGAAACATGATAAGCAAAAATTAAATGACGAATCATGAATCTGGGCCACTGTGTTTGGTTCTTCCAGGGTGTTTGTTGTTTTACCTTGTTTACTCCCCTTTTTATATACCAGTCTTGTCTCAAGTCAAGCACTATCTTTGATCTTGTGCTATGTACACAAAGCTTCCATCTTGTTGGACAACTACATATTATTAAAATAACAACAAATTCAGTAACCACACACAGATTAGCTGTTACTGCAGACATTCTCTACTGCCATTATTGGCTAGAAAATGTTGGATAAAGTGATCCCAAAAGAATTATTTCGTATGATGGGTTCAAAAGCAGAAACTCCCAGGGTGTGTGTGGATGTCCCTGCTGGTTCCAGATGGACTGCAGGCTGTTATCTTTTGTCACAGGCACAGGTTATGCTGTGTCTATGCAGGATGAACCAGGATGTATTCTTCTAAATGTTTGAGGTCCTGGTTAACCCAGTGCTAAAAATTTCTCTTCACACAAGTATATACTGTTGTTTAGTAGAGCAGGCATTTGAAGTGTTTTCTATAGGTACATGACTTTTATTTCCTCTAGAGGTTCCAAGTATAAATTTTGTGTTATTTTACTGTCTTGTTTGTGATGACAATTCCTACAGTTACACACTTTATTCCAGTGTTTTCCATTCTTGCAGGTGTAATAAAACAGGAAATACAGAATGTAAGACAAATAGATATAATTTTAAGGAATTTGATTTTTTTTCCATCTTGCTTAGTCAACATAATATGAGGCAAATTACAGAAGGCAAAATACATTAGAGAGGAAAAGGAGGGAGGATGATAAACCCTCAGAGTTTGCCTTGAGATTGGTTGTGTTGAGCAGTGTATCTGGACTGCCTGCTAGGTTTTTGATTAAGGTGGACTCTAATGTCTTATTCTCTGTCTCAGAGGGGGCAATTTCCAGCAAGAACTAGTAATCTTTGCCTTCTCTGTCACTTACCTAGCACACTTCACAGGTTTTTAACAGTCTGAAATTGAATTGTTTAAAGAGTAGGAGAGAAGATTGTTTAGCTTGTAGTAGCTGGAGTTTCCACAAAGAAAGGTAAATATCTGTGTGAAATAACTGTCTGCAATCATTGTTGTCAAGGTCCTTGTCTTGGGCTCTCAAGGCTCTGAACACAAACTGCAGTTTGTTGTGGCAAAGTGCCTCAGCAACATCCTTCCCAGAATGAAAAACAACTTTGGAGGTCTGTGAGATGTTTGCACAAACTGAACATGACTGCCTGGTCCCTTTACACTGTGGGGCTCTTGCCCCCAGCACAGGTATGGCCCTCTGAGATGAGGATCTGAGCCTTGGGTTGGTGCCTCTTGGGAGGGGAATGAGGGCCTCAGAAGCACAGAGAGGGAGTGCTAGGAATGCATGAGGGACTGACGTGTTTGGGCATCTCTTCAATTAGTTTAAGTGCATAATAAAAACCTTAATTGGCCTGGTAAGAGTTCCAGATACTCCTGCACTCTATCTCCAAAAATGGCTTTAGGTGATATTGTGTAAGGAGACTATGAGAGCCTGCCCTTTATCGACACACCAAGCCTTCCATGCTTCTCCCAGCACTCAGGATTAGGAAAGTTAAAAGGGTACATCTTTATTTATTCCCTTAAGCATTAGACTGTGAGCTTGCCTGATCCCTCCAGGAGCTGTTGACACTCTCTGTCACCACATCTCATCTGCAGCATGCCCCAGACATTCCTTATCTACTGTGTAAACAACATTCTCAGCACAATATGTGCTTTAAGTTGACATCCAACCAACTTTAATTGGTGTTCCCTCAACTTCTTAGAGAGTTGGTATATCAATCACTTGATCAATTGATTAGTAAATCAATCACTTTCAGGGTTTTGTAAATCTCAGCAATATGTGCTTCATCCTTTTTGTCTGAAAATGGAAATCCCAGACTTTAGTTGTTCTTTGGATGGTTCCTTCTGGTTGAATCTACATTACTTTGACCATTTTGGTTGCTCTCCTTTATCATCACTAGTCCAACTTGAGGTAGGATAACCAAAAATATATGTATTACTCATGGTGTAATTACACCAGGACTTCATGTCAATACTACTCTTGGTGATACGCAATATTTTCGGGACATTTATCTACTGCTGCACCATGACTCCTTGGTTTCAGAGAGCTGCTAGTGGTGATACTATAATATTTTTCCTAAACTGCTGCCAGTTTAAAGCATCATAATACTGGCATAATTTTGATTACTTTTCTCTAAGCAATTTACCTTAGTCTAGACTGAAGTTGAGCTGCAATTTTTTTTACTCACTCACTCATTTCACTCACTCACTCACTCACTCACTTTGGTGAGGTCCTTCTGGACTTGTTATGGAAGTAATGAGGATTCCAGGCACCCCTTATCTTCCTGAGTGTCTCTAATCCAGGATAACATTTTTTTTCAACAATGGAGGGTTGTGGATTTTTTTCTTCACCCCAACAAATAGGAAAAGTCAGATTGTGTGTGTAGTGTAGAACAAAACACATTCTTTGGCATTTTGCCTTCAAGGTGGTTTGATTTTGTTCACTGGCTGTAGAGATTTCTTTCCCCATTTTGATAATTTACTAGGTCACATTGGCCAATTATTTGGGATGAAATAAATTTATTAGGAAAGTAGAATATTCCTTTGAAGGGACATGATCTGATTTATAAGGTTTTCCTAGGGGAGAAGGAGAAATAGTTTTCCATTTCATTCTGTTCATTCTTTCATGAAACTCTGGATTCCTGCTTTCTTTTCTTCCTGTCTTCCAAGAACAGGACGTGTAAATTTATTTCTCAATAAATCAGTGAAGGGCTGCCAGGTTTGTTGGCAGCATGAAAGAAGACTGATAGTGTGGGACAAGCAAAATGGAGGAAAAAGGAAAATTTCCTGATTCCTAACAAATGCTATTTTAAATCAATTGTGTGAGGAGCTGTAAAGGTTCATAAGAAATGTTAGAGCAAAAGCAGGGAGATGTTTATGGCATTGATACAAATGAAGGAGGTTTCTCCTGGTGCTGGTCTGTAGGGGAGCTGCACCTCTCCTGCTTGTGCCCTTTGCCCCTCCCAACACGACTGGCTGTGCTCTGCAGTGACTGCAGAGTGACTCAGCCCCTGCATGTTCTGAGATGAGCCTGTTATGCCACCCTGATTCCTCAGTGCTCAGAAAACCCAGACACAATTCACGCAATTTTTAACATCAAAGAACAGAGCAGCAGAAGGAAAGGGAGTAGAGCTAGGACTGACTTTGTCAAGCACTAGTGAGGGGTCAGGATTGGAGTCAAAGTCAAAGCATTTACCATTGGGCAAGAGTGTGCTCATTACAGGTGTTACAGAGCTCTTAAAAATAAGTATGTTGTTACCTTACTCTCAGTTATTTATTTGTCATAAAGCATGGAGACACAGTTAAATAAGCATTACAAAGAGTAAAGTGAAGTAAAAAGTAAAACCTAGACATTTTATACATGTAAGCCAAAAGTCATTAGATAACATCCCAGTTTTGCAAACTTGTTCTGTACATACTTACTTGTAAGTTAGATATTTTCCACCACTTGCTAATACTATGATAATACAAATACATTA
The DNA here is from genome assembly GCA_013400215.1 of Cisticola juncidis. Lineage (NCBI taxonomy): Eukaryota > Metazoa > Chordata > Aves > Passeriformes > Cisticolidae > Cisticola > Cisticola juncidis. The sequence goes on along the minus strand of VXBR01004196.1, from coordinate 1,985,073 downwards.
AATTAAATATATTGCAAGATTTTGCCTTATAAGACCTGGTAATGCAAGCCATAATTTCAGATTGAACACCTGATACTTGATTTTCAAACCTGCATGTTGAACAGTGTGTTATTTGGGTATATTCTATAAAAAGAAGGCAAATGGAATTAATTGTCTGTGAAGGCAAAGTAAATTAACTGTCATTATGAACAAGAGCAAAGAATTAAGATTTACCATGAGAAGAGAAAGTGGTCCTTCCCACTTGCCTCTGTACACATAACTGATGCACCTGCACCCTCAGGCTGATCTCTAAGGTTCCCCCCATAGATCAAGGTACTTGAAAGGGCCAGTTTAGGTGTGAGGTGGGGTATATCACCCTCTAGTAGTGACTAAACTCCTAATTTAGGCCTAATTCATCTGGGCTTTTGCAAAGAAGAGTACGTGTGAGAGCAGAAAAAAAAAAACCAAAACTGCTTTGAGTTCCTAAGTAGATCATGAAAATCATAATGATAACACACATTGTGCTGTCAAAGAAAAACGAGGCTTTAATCAAGTTAAGTGATAGACTGAAAAACATCTCTCTTTTGAAACACATTGTAAGAAGCAGCAGTTTCAGAGCCTAAGGAGTTGGAAAGAGATTTAGGGATGTGATGATCCTAATAGGAGCACAGAAATTTATGTTATTAAGAAGCACATCTTACATGAAAATAAGGTAGTCCATCTTGAAATGAAAAACATTCATATGAGGGCAGAAATCTTCAAAGGCAGAAATGCAACTTGTTCCCTGCACAGTCTCAAGTTTGACATCGTGGAGGGCAAGGCAGAGCCCTCAATCTGAGTCAGAGATCTGCTCCATTCACTGAGTGTCTGGGTGAGTAAGGCCCTGGATGTAGCTGCAGGATGTGGATTTCTATAGTCTGTCTTGAAAGGGACAGAGAGAAAGCATATCAGTCTGTCCCAGAGCTACTGGCACAGTGTACCTCTGTAATTATTAACTTGTATCTTCAATAAATTTTCCTGGTTGCTGTGGGTTACCACCTGTCAGCTGGCAATTTTATCAGCCAGGGAATAGAAACAGAGCCTCAAGCTCCAATTCTTTTAGCATTTTCTTCTTTCAGGTCTTGCTTTTATTATCCACTGGATGACCATAAACAGCTGACAACACTCAAATGGCCCTGCTGGCAGTTTTGTAGTTTTTTAGCATAAAGAAGAAAACACCCTATTCTCTGCTTCTTCTATTCCCTGTGTGTGACCAGGCAGGTCCTGTTAATTTTGGTGATGTTGCAGCTCCCACCTTTGCCTCTCTGAATCTTCAAGCTCCCTGCTTTATCCAAGGAATATAGTCAGTGCCCCTATTTCCCATTGCCTTTGATGAATGTTTGATAACATCTGTAACCCAAATCTTCTTGCAGGTGGATCATGCTTCCAGCTCACAGTGCAAAAGCCAAGATTACAAACTACAGAAAGTACAAAAAGTTCTGTGTTTGTGCTTTCTGCCATGTCTTTTTGCCTGTTTTTTGCTGCCTTTTGGCTCATTTTCTCTTTTAATTGTACTTTGCTGAGTTTCAGCTCACCCCTGACACTGTGATTTGCTTTGCTGTTCCATTTGACATTTGAACAAGATGCAGCTTGTTGTTACTGCCCTGCTCATTTCCATACTCTATGAGTAATCACAGCATCTCTTTGAAAACATTGCCCAGCTGCTCAGAGGTTCATTTCAGATCACTTGAAAATTTTCCTTGTTTTTTTCCTGTCTGCTCAGTGCTATCTGTCCCAGTTCTTTCTATCACACAGAAAAATTTGACTTGGCAAATTTTGCTCAGATGTTTGGGATGGTGAACTGAAAGTAAATGGAGATAAAGAGGCTGCCCCCATTGGTAATGAGGCCTGGGCCTCTGAATGTCTCTGAAGGAAAAACACAAAAATGTTAGCACAACACCAATATCAGAACCTTAACTTAATATGTCATCCTGCCACAGAAAGGATGGGGAATTTTCAGTGTAGATGTAAGAAAAAATGATTCTCTATTCCCTTCTACACTGTTCCCACACTGATCTACCAAAATAAATAAAGGACCCAGAAGATGACATTCCTCTTCCTTAGGACTGCAGGTTGCTCTGTGATTACATAGATTATGCAAATAATAGATATGCTAATTGATAACGCAAAATTTCCATCTTTGTGTGCAACTGTCTCCATGCAACCCTCCATTACCCTGAAGCAATTTTATTCACCAGGAAATTTACAATTACCTGTAATTGCAGGAAGCATCTTAAGTTTTCAATGTGAGAGTGAGAACCAGCTGTAATTCCTGGCTGCAATTACAAATATTCAACCTCTTTACCTGGGTTACAGCTTCCAATAAAAACTGTTAACAGTTCTCTGATTTAAGCATTTCTTACAATATTTTGAGTTCCATTACAATTTTTTTAAGAATCGCAATTCATAGTATGAAGAAAAAATGGGGAAGATTAGTTTTTTAAATGCCTGATGTAAATCAAACTCACCTCTTTAAGAACAGACCGGTCACTGTGAAAACACACAGCCCAAAAATACCAAATACAAGAGAAAATGAAAGGACTGAGGCAAGCCCGTAGCCTGTAATAAATGTAGTTTAATTTTGTAAACTCATATTTTCCTAAAAAATAACTACCTGTCTTCTGTTATGTCTTTCTCTGGAACTCAGCTTTCTATTCCACATTTCAGGATGCTATCTGGGATCAGAAATATTGTGCTATGAGCAAAGGGAAACCATTTATTTGGGTGTATATGCAATCAAACTGCAATCATCTGAACCTCTCTCTGCATCTGAGTCCTTGGGCGTTATTCTTTCACCTTGCAGAGGTACCCAGAGGTACAGACAGACCAAGGAACTCATCTGATACAGAATCAGAGGATCATGAAGTTGGAAAAGATATCTACAATCATGAAGTCCAACCATTAATGAAGCATCACCATGTTCACCACTAAACCCCAAGTTATTATGTTTCAGAGATCTAGGAGTGTCACTCTATGTGAGAGGCACACGAGGGGACTCTGACTCCCCTTGTCCTCACAGCAACATCCCCATCTCCATTTCCAAGGCTCCTCAAGGAGCACAGTCGAAGGAGCTCAGAGTCACAGCAGCTCCTGAATTCTCCCAGGCTGGCTGAGATGAGCTAATTAAGCATCCACAAAGCTCAACACAAAGGGAGCTGACGGGTGAAGCTTGAGGAGGAGACATCTTTATTCACCAAAGAAATGAGTATGAAAAATGTTTCTAATATAGCCTCAATCAGTCAGGTTGAATAAAGTAAATTGATTAACATTTGAGTGCAGAGATAGTTGGGAGCAAAGCTGATGGATGTAGTCCTGCCATTAATTTGGTTACAGCATTGCACTGACATCAGGGATGTATCTGATGATGGGAGAGCATTTGAGAAGAGTGTGGAACTGTACCTGGTTCCACTTGACCTGGTCAGCTGACTTGGGAAGGGAACCATGTAATTCCTGATCCATAATTCCATTTTAAATTTTCTTTTAACAAAAGTAAGTAATCAATGAGCTGCTCTTTGGGATGTTCTCTGAGGGTCTAGGCTAAAGAGAAGCATGAGATAAGAAGGCAGCACTATTCAGCACCTTCCATTGATGCTTCCATTGGCTTCCCCTCATTCCAATTACAGGCAGAAGTCTCCATTCCACAAGTCGTTTTCAGGGGCACTGGTAGAGTTTTAATCACACTTTGTTTCCAGAAAATGGTTTTAAAACTGAATTCTTGTTATAATATCATTTGTGTGGATATCAATTAAAAAACTTATGGTACAGTGTGGCTATACAATGCTTTTATTCATTCTGATGGCTGTCAAAAAAGTACTTCATCCCATATTATCCTTACCAGTGACAGATTTGTGTTGACAATGGTGCAGGCTATGAGCAGCTGCAGCTTCCCTCTAATATACATAATCAGAGACTGACAAGTTATTCTACATCTTTTAAATAATATATAAAATTTATTATAATATAAAATCTAGGACTTGCTATTCATATTGTCTCACAATATGAATTTATTCTTATTCTTATTTATTCTGTAAATAAACCTATGTGCATGAACCAGGGGGAAATCCTTAAGTATGCTTTGGAATGGCTACATTTTGGGCTTTCAGAATAATACCCTAGCAATCCTATGGAGGAATTGATTAAGCTTTTAGAAACGTTTGTGTTAGTGCTGAATTTGCTCACTTTGTAGAGAGTGTTCCTTTCCTAGGGTACCTCATGCCTGGCAGAAAAAGCATTAAATGTGCTTGGTCCAACTTGTTTGGACTTTTGAAATCAAAATCTGCAATGAATGAGAAATTACCTAAACTCTGAAAGACTTTGCCTGGTGGTGTGCTTAGCTTAGCCTTTATGGTTCATTCCTGATCCTTTTTAGTCTTCTCCTTTTCCATACCTGCTCTGAGGGGTTTGGTTTAGGTGATATTCCTTGAGTGATAGAACTCTAGAAAATGATCAGAAGACTGGAGAGACAATCCTGGTGGTGAGACATGGAATCATACATTGGGAAGTTTTAGGTTTTCCCCAGCCCTAGTAGGGGAACTCTGCTCTGCTGTCACAGGGGATGGCTAGCACCCTCTGCTATCCAAGTTTCAGTCTGTCTGTGCCCTTTTTGCTTTTTCTGCCTGGAAAAATCCTCCCAGTCAGCCCTCCCTTATTTTTCCCTAAGCAAATTCTCTCCTTAAGCCCCTTTGTATTCCCTTTGTCTCTCTCCCCCTCCCCAAAATCCTGACCAGCTGTAGTATTGCTTGACTCTGCTCGCAGATAGCTCTTCTATTTTCCATTTTCACTGTAAATGAAAATTCTCTGGGGCAGTGACTGCCTTCAATTTGTGTCCATAAAGCACTCTGGGGACTATTTTTGAGTAACATTAAACACAACCATGATAAATCTGCCTGCTAATGATATAAGCAAAGGAGCAGGTTTGCTTTCCTGCTGGAAGGCAGATCACAGACAGTTCACTCCTTTGCTATTGGTAGTGCTGCCACAATCCCATTTTCTCTTGCAAAACACAGAACTAAAGATCAAAATTACATATTCAGTCTGGACTCCTTTTTATATCAGGAAAGCTAAACCCTTTAGGGGAAGGTTGTGCCAGGGAAATTGCCCCAGCAAAGAGTAATAGTAGAGTAATAGAATAACAATGTCAATGCACTAAGCAGATTTGTGAAGGAATTAAACAGTATGTGCTGATTTTTGTTCAGATATGTGTGTCTCTGTCTTGCTCTTGCAAATTAGACAGAGCTGTGCTTTAACATCTGAGGACAGATTTGGGAAACTCAATTATACAGAAATCAAACTACTATGCAGCTTTTTTTGTCAGTCTCATACTGCATTTCTTGTTGCTAAGATGGGATAACTTGTCAATGCAGCAGAGAAATTAGTACTGTTCTAGAGTATTACTGAGCAGAAAGTTCTGGATATGTAGAGAGGTTATTACTCTCTAAATAATATCAAATGGATCTGCCAACATATAAGCCCATTTCTTCTGAACTTAAAGGCCAAGCCTTCTGATAGTGATCTTCCTTCAATGCTTTTAGAAACCCAAGAGAAGCTCTTCAGTTGCCCACTGTGTTCCCTATGAACTAGCATAAATGCTTCCAACTTTAAGGTCAGTTTTTTACTTTCATATAGTCATGTATTTATCACAAAAATCAGGGTTAAGAAATAAAAATAGTAAGCAAAAGAAAGAATGCTAAGAACTTGTTTAAAATATGTTTTTTTTTCTGTTTCTTCAACACTAATAAGAATCCTCCAAACAACTGCTTATTTATTTTAAATGAAATAGATAAGATCTGATTTGTCAGACCATAGAAATGAAACTCTTAGAACTATATTCTATATCCTCGGATAATAATGGTGTCACATCAATTTAAAAAAAGCAAGATGAATTCTTCTCCATTGTACAGATATATGGCAAAGTGTTGGTCTGATTTGTTTTTTTTTTTTTTTAATTCTGTGTGCTTTGCAATATGTGCTTTCACTGAATATTATTTTGCTATTTTTCTTTTATTTTTCCTCTTTGCATAGTTCATCAGTGATAATTGTCAATGAAAACAAGTTAGAAGAAAGCATTCTATACTACAAACCAGGGATGTTTTACATCAGCTGTTGAACCTTAACTCTCCTGGTTTGTGTGGCAAATTGAGAGTTAGATTACATTTTTTCATTAAAAAAAAAAAAAATTAAAAGGTAGTTTTGTTGCTTTCACCATTGTGGATTATTGTAGGAGGGAAATTAACCTCCCACCACTCCTCCATTTCTTAAGTTTTCCATGCCTGATTCACTGCTGTATGACTTCAGTTTTAAGAGCTGTTACAATGGGTATGCACAGGAAGGGAAGCACCGTGGAGAGTCAGAGCCATTATCTTGGCAAGTGACTGATCCCACGCTCCACAGCCTTTAAAACATCCAACTCCTTACCCTGCAAATGACTTTCTGCTCAGCAGAAGGGCTGCTCACCTGCACCTCTGTGCTCTTTGCCTTTCTGAGACAGCTATACCGAGGTTTACTTAAATTAAACAGGCCCCAGAAGTACATAAATTACAGAGGTAAAAAGTTCACCCCTAGGAAAAGCCGTCCACAGAGCCCAAGCAGAATGGAGATGGGAATTATCAGTGACCTGTGACTGAGAGCAAAAAGGGTCTGACCAAAGGATTGTGAAGGGATATTTGTGTTGGCAGGTGGAACGAGGCAACATTCCTGCTGAATTCATTAGAGAGAGGTGCAAAGTCCTGCCCTGTGAAGGAGGAACCTGGCTGGAGGGAGGGGTTCTGCTGCAGAGGACCCCTCTTGTGAGCAGCGAGCTGAGCATGAGCCAGCCCTGGCAGCAAAGGTGCCAACAGCTCCTGGGATGAGTGCACAGAATCAGAATCAGTGAAGTGATCATCCACCTCTACTCAGCACTTGTTAGACCACACTGCATCCAACTTTTGCCTCCCAGAGCAAGTCATCCTTAACCTGCAGCAAATTCAGCAGATCATCAATATGGCAATGGGGATGAAGCCCTGGAAGGGGAGACTGAGGGACTTGGGCTTCTTCAGACCCCAGAGGAGACAACTTCAGGGGGCTGGACAGCAGCCTGCCTGTAGCTACAAGGAAGAGAAGACAGAGGCAGGCTCTTCTCAGTGATGACTCACAGGAGGATGATAGACAATGGGATTAAAGTAAAAAAAAAAAAAAAAAGAGAGACATTCAGGCTGGGCAAAAGTAAAAACCTTTTGCTCTGTGACGATAGTGGAGCAGGGGGACAGACTGCTGGGGAGACTGTGCAGTGTCCATCTCTGGAGATTTTCAAGCTCAAACAGAACAAAGTTCTAAGCAGCCTGAGCTGACATCACAGCTGATCCAACTTTGACTAGGAGGTTGGACTAGAGACTTCCTGGAGTCCCTCCATCCCCAAAGGACATGTTCCTGATCCTACAGGAGCAACAGTGGTGAAGAGTAAAGCTTCTAAAACTGTTGAGATACCAGATCTTGCATGAGAGTAAAATAACATCCTATTTGAACACAAAAATGTTTTAAAATTTCCCCTCCCCTATGCAGTATTAGGCTGTTCAGTGATTTTCGTGTCTATAGCAGTATTTAGGCCATATGGCAATTCACAGCACTGAAGCCTGAAATATTTGAGTATCACCAGTATCACAGGACAGAATCAATGTATGGGTCAGTATCCTATTTCTGATTCATCACCCTGTAGAATTATTGCCATTTTATAGTGCTTTAGGAGAGAGTGTCAAAGCTGCCAAATTCCATCATGTAAGAAAATCTGTTTTTATTTTATAAGTTTGAGTTTATGAATTTTCTCTATCCAGATGGATTTTTCACTTGCTTGCACACTTACAAGGGGTGGAAACCAAAAAACCACATGGTTCCAAATATACTGATAAAGGTAATCTGAACTATATTGGGAAAAAATCTGCCTTTTCCCTAAGGAACAAATAACCTCTAGGACAAGAATCAATGTCACAAATGGCTTTCTTTTTATGTTTATATGATCACATAATTTCAGTTTTTAATAGAACAAAATTCTGTAAAACCAGCTAGGTTCCTCCTTACATTTATATGACAAAAAAGTTGTAGTTTTATAGAGTACACAGCTGTAAAAATACTGATGGGACTTTGAATTTATTTCTTTCTCCTGCCCTTTCCCAAATGAGAGTCCTTTTCTATTCCCATGGTTAAATAACTGGAGACTCAGGAGAAGGAAAGAGCACATCTCTGCATTCACTGTGGTGGTTTGGGTGCAGCCCTGGGGCTGGCTGAGGTTCTCATGCCACCTGCATTTGTGTTCACCTTGGTGTGAACTGTGTGGTCTTGGGGATTGGGGGCCAGCTGGTGGCAGTGCTACTGACTTCTCAAAGCTTTGCTCCCCATGGATCTGTTTCTCAGGAGAGGGATAGGAAATACTGGGTTGTAACTATCAGGTTTTCCACCAATAAGCACCACTCTGTCAGTTGAATGTGGACAACACTCTTGAAAGAGCTTAATGGTGGTCTGAGTGTTCTGTAGAAGGAAAAAAAAATCTAATATTACCAAATATATTTTAAACAAGTTTATAAAATCATTAAAATATTTTTAATATAGATTCAAAAGACAATTAAGTTCCCCTCACTTAAATCTGCATGCTTGCTCCTGAGTTATCACACAAAATTAGATTATGTATTTTAAAGATCTTGCTGCTTTAAGTTTTGTAGGAAGGTGAAAAAAATTTAGTTTTCTCCCATTTCAATTGTGACTCATCTACAACACATCTTTTAATTAAGTATTACAAAAACAACCACATAACCACATAACTCTATGATTCCTACTGATTTCTACCAGTTCCTGGACAGTCAGTGGAAGGTAACAATGGTTGTTTTGGGAAAACTAATACTGCTGCTCCTGACATTCAGAGATGTCCTAGCTATGCTTTCCATTGACTTCACAGGGAATTTAAGATCTCTTTTAAGAGGAAGTAGGTTAAGTCCTTACTTCTTCCCTACATCCAACTCCAAGGCCAGTTCAGTACTTTAGGAAACTCTGGATCTCACCAACGCTGCTTTTATTTTTTTAAAAAACAATGCTTTATGACATTCTGGAGTCTTGTTTAGAACATTTTACCAATAGAATTTTCTAATTGTTATCTCAAAGTGTTAATGAAAGAGAATCAGGAGTTGTCAGGTTTGACATTATGTCCTTAAGCCTTTGCTGAACATCCACCCAAGGGAGTGTTGGAAGTTGTTGGATTAGCAGAGAAAAGCTTTAATAAAAGGTCAAACCAAATCATGGTGGAATCATTAATGTGTTTTCAAGGGGACACTTAAGACAGGCCCTACCCTGGACAAAGAGACTGTAAAGAGGACTTAGGAACAAAGAGCCCTTGATGTGTATTTATTCTATTGAGCTGTGGGGTTTGAACAGACAAACATTTAACCTGACCTGAGAGAAATGCTAGGGACCATTGAGCATCCCAGGTCAACCATCAGTCTCTGTGCCTTTTAGTATGTGAAGCATGAATGCACAATGGATAAAGGAAAAAAAACCACAAAAAACTCTCTCCAAAAATTACCAGAGTAGATTTACTTATAGGGCATCATGCTTTTAGGGAGGTCACAGACCTTGAAATTGAGAAGGGCAAGTTCAGACTTTGAAACTGTGCTCAAGAGGCAATTCAGAAAAGACCTTAAGGTTAATGCCAGATAACCTCTATATGTTCTTTCAGTGAGCTGTTGGGGAATAAAAGTTCCCAAAAATGTTATGAATAACAAAAAAAGGATATTTCCTTGATTTCTACACAATAGTTCTTTGAAGAACTCCAGCCCAGACCTGGAAACAATTTTGTAGCCTTGCCCAAAGAGCAAATTGAGGTAAAGTCTGGAGACTGCCAGAGAGGCGAAACTTCAAAAGAAAAGGAAGCTAAAGCAAGTCACATGAAAAGCAAATTAAAATATCCTCTCAGCTAAGAGATGTTACACAGCTGCAGTCTAGCAGGATTCAGCATCTTCATCATTCCTACAAGGGTTGCATTTTGCTGTTTAAAAAGCAAATGTTAAAAAACTTCCTGTAAATCTGATTTCAATCCAATGGTCAAATGTTAAAGCACCGAAAATGCAAAGTCCAATGTTTTTCTCTTCATGCCCAATTAACCAATTAAATACTTGCAAATGGAGGCAGTAAAACTCACCATGAATTGAATCTCCTGCTTGATTCAATTCCTTTCAAAATATGTTCTAGGAATTGCATAAAGATGTCTTTGCTGCAGAAATTATCAGTATTAGGTATCCAATGATCTGTTTTATGTAGAAGGTCAGTTGAATGACCGTTTTTGCCTCCCTGATTTTAAATTATTAAAAAAAAAAAAAACAAGACCTATAACATTTAGGAGTTAGACTCTACTTTAAAATGTGATATGTTATTTAAGATAGAAAAGATTTCAAGTTCCTGTTTTGCTCTTGCACTTAAATGGATTTAGTTCTCAGAACTAATTGTATTTGAAGAAATCAGTCAAAAAAAATCATATTTTTCTATGCAAATATGCCCTCTGCTTCCTAACATTGCTGCAGTAGTAATAGTTCTAAGAGGCTGTGTTTACTGTCTGCACAGCAATCTGTGCCTTTAGGACCACACTGACAACTGGAATTGCAAGCAGGATTGGCTCCATGCTCCCTATCATGTGGAGCAACCCATTTTGTATTATTCACCCTTAAATTAAAATTATATTTGTAATCTAGCTACCAGACTGAGAAGGAAACTACAGGCTCCTGTGTATTTCCAGCAGTAAATATAATGGCTACCTTTTAAAACAGCAGCAGCCTATAAAAATTGAAATCAGAAAGTCAAATAGGGTTAATATCCCATTCCATGGAATTTATCAAAGGTTTTATAGCTCAGGTCAGTGGCCAAAATTGAAAGGCTGGTAAAAGCTTACTTGCCATCTGAGCATTTCAAATAGTTACTTTGGCCTTTCAGCAGAGAATTGGAACAGCACAGAGTTCTACCATAACTCTGATGCTGTAATTTGGGTACCTCTCCATACCCAAATCCTTCTCCCCCTGACCATTAGCACAGAACAAGTACATTTTATTAGGTGATTTTTCTAGAGCATTTAACTGTGAACAGGATTATTTAATGCTGACAAGAAAGGTACAAGCTGGACTGTAATGTGTTAAAAACAGGTGCTATGTAAGACTCAGAGCTATTTTTTTTGGTCATAATTGTCACTGATTTCAGAGAAACCATTTCCACCTTGTGGTTATGGTCAGAAGCTTTCTCTTTCTTCTTGACAGTGGACACATTTTAGCCTTATGTTTGCAAGAGAACTCCAAATATCTGCCTCAGGTGATAAACATTGGCCTTCACAAGACACGGCAAAATCTTTTTTCAGTTGAAATCCATACCATGTGATGGATTTTAGGCAATGGATTTCACATCTGATGGATATAAAAGTGTGCTCACTCTAATTGCTTTACATGAAAGGGTTTTAACCTTCTTGTCTAAATGTGCTTTAGTATGACATTGGTCAATGAAGGGTATTTCAGAGAAGGTCATTAATTGATCCAAGACTGACTAGAAAAACAGCAATCATCAATAAAATATAAAAAGAGTAGAACTTAGAACATTTTCTAAGTGTAAACTGTAATGTAATGATTAATAGAATTAAATGAAATTCAATAATATGCCATTAAATATTCTTAGTAGTGAAGGTGAGCACACATTGGGAAAATTTACTATGTGCACACTGGACTCTACCCCTCAGAACCTTTAATCAAGGACAAATGTCTCTCCTGAAGGGTTTGGGGCTTCATAAAGATGCTTGTGACTGTGATTCTGTGGCCTGTAAGACAAAGGAGATTGGGTTGGAGCATTATGCTGATCTCAGCTGTTCCTAAAATATCTTCAGCTCTTCCACATCTACCTTCAGTATTATAAAATTAGAAAATTATATATTTCACGGAGCTATGGCAACATGGACTTATTTTGCAAACTTACTTAGGAGAGAAATGTCATATTCTGTGCAGAAAGCTTAGGGAAATCTTCGACATGGAAGAATATTTTCCATTCACATCCTCAGCTGTTTTTGGAAAGTTACATACTGATAAAATGGCAGAATATAAGTGAGAGAGGAAAAGCTACTGGGGTCATACCAAGCACTTGTGATTTAACAGATAAAAGAAACCATGATGAAAACTAGAAAAACCTCAGTTGAGAGACCCAGATTAGAACCCAAACCAGATTCTTTTTTTCCCATATGCCACACACAGCATCAATTGAGAAAGCACAAATAGAAGTTTAATGAATAGTGCACATCCTCTGTCAGATGCCATGCAGACCCATGAACTCTAGGAACTCTAGGATCCATAATACTCCAGGAATCAGCTAGACAATGTCTCAGCTTCTTTTTCAAAGGAAGTATGAATAAGAGCTAGGTCTATTTAATTGTATTAAAGCAGAAAGAGCATAAGGAACCCTTTGTGCCAAAAAATGTACTCAGGTGTGGCTGTGAGAGGCAAGGAGGAGCTGACTAGGTCAGCTGCATCTAGACTGCTGGAAATGAGTGTTTTGGGATCTTCCAAATCACCTCTCTCTCCTCAGTCACCTCAGCTGAGCCCTTTTCAGCTCCTGGGGCTGTCCCAGTTCCTGTCCCCAGGGCTGGGTGGGACAGTGCAAGTCCCACCCTGGTGCTGGATCCCTGGGAGCACAGAGATGAGAGACAGAGATACTGACATTTAATAGACAACAGACAATTTAAAAGGAGACAGGCTCCCTAAACAGCTCCAAAGTTTAGGGTTATTTTGTAAACAAAATAGATGCCAGGAAAGAGGAGGTCGGAATAGACAAGAGGCATTTTTTTTTTCCCTGGCCAGGTTTTCACCCTGCCTTTGAGGGGAGCCTGCACTCCTTTCTGAAGCCAGAAACAAAGTCAATAAATAACCACTGCACGACTATTCTTTCCAGGAAAACAACAATACTGACCTATGCCAGAGAATGACATTTTTCTGCATTCCAGCAGCTTTGATCTCTGTTGTTCTATCACACTTCAAGTAACTGAGCATCAGCATAAGTGGGGACACACAATCCAAGGATGGAAATATTCATTACCACCATCACCTTTTTGAAGTCTCTTCTCCTTTGACATTTCAGTTCTAGGAATTCCTAATTCTACTGAGTAGTGAAGTCATGTACCTTAGAAAGTCAGTGATTTCTTGGAATATTAGTATTAGTATTACCTTCTCTCACTAACTTTTCAGTGTTCTGTAAGAAATGGTGTGACCTTTTTATTCTCCAAAGAAAAACATCCTTTCACCTCTTCTTTTACTTTATAGATACCAATAACATTTTATTTAATCAGATTTGACTGATTAATACTTCTAATTAAATTCAGAGCAGTTGTTCTCAGTCTGAATTTACATTTGAACATTCCAACCTGTTTTGTATGTAAAAAAAAATTTGTATGTAAAAGCCTGTGTTTTTTTTCCTCACCTACAGAGGTTGATCTAATGAAAAATATGACCTCTCTTTAAAACTTGCATTTTAATTTGCATGTGCTGTAAATTCACATTATAAAGTTTATCCTGCAAGTGGAGTCCCTGGTTTTAACAAGGGAGATTGTATCATTAGACCTCAAGCTTGAGACTACTCATCTGCATTATCAGTAGACAAATAATCATTTTTCTGCCCTGAAATTACATCAATTTCTACAATGACAGCAAGTACTTGATAACATAAACACAGCTTATGGCTGGGTAACTGCTGGGTTTCTGACATAGAAATGGAATTCCTCCAAAAGATTTGAAGTTACCAACATATTTTATGTTGCTGTTGCTGTCAATTCTACTACAATTAGTGCTGCTCCTAAGACGTGCTCTTGTGAACTGCAGAAAAACTGGCACGAGGTCATTTGTGTTTCTTTTTTATACAGAAAAGTTTTGCAGTTTAAATGTCTTGGGTCAAAATAGATTAGATTTTAGGCTTAGAAATCACACATTTGAAAAAAGTTCAGCATATTTTCTCTAAATATGTAATATCTTACAGCTTCAAAAGAAAATCACTGAAAGCACTCGAAGCATTTATGTCATAAGGACTGGTGGTGGGAGTAGATGCGTCGCAATTTAGATACAGCAGATATGCAACAATTTGCCTATATCTCCCTGATTTTTTATTTTCCACTTGAAAGGTGGTACTCAGAGCAGAGACCTTCTGTTTTTCTGGCAGCATTTTGTTCTGTACTGACAACTCATAATTTTCCCTCATTCCCCTTATTGGTATGGCTGAGAACAGCAACAAAGGCAAAGTAATTCTTAAAACAAACAGGAACAAATTTGGCACTTCAAAATGAAAGAGCTTTTGTTTTAAAGCAAGGCTGTAAATTTGACAAATAAAGTTTTTAGATCTCAGTCTTTAGGCAAGGTTTGTGAGAATTTTTAATGTATTAATACAGGAGTTCATGGCTGGAATAAAGAGGGCGAGGAATACATTTTCAGCTTCAACATCTACACACAATTAATCATTTTGAATTTAAAAATAAAAATCATTTTAAGTAAGCAAGAGCTGTATAACTAAGTGGTCTTTGGAATGAATTGATGGTCAGTAGTGCAAACTTTATTGCAGTCTACAGTACAGGAGAGAAGCAATAAAAAATATTAATCCTGACAGACTCCAAACTCTACATAGTTTATCTGAACTGTGTATTTTTCACAGTCAAAATTTTTAAACTAACCTGAGTTTTAAGAAAAATTTTCTGATTAAGATCCACTTCCCCCCAGCTGCTCTCAGAATCTACAAGCCCTTTAGGAATTCAGAGCTTGCAGACCTCTGATCTCTGGCTACATTTGTCAGCAAGCTGGGGACTCCTTTATTTTCCTCATGCATTACAATGCACAAGCTGATGTTCTGGGGACTCCTTGTTGAAAAGAATGATGCTTAACAGGTATTATCTTTTTGGGTAGTCTTGAGTGTAAAGAAAACCCAAACCTCCCTGTATTGTCAGTGTGACCTCATGAGCACACAGACTATAATGAATGGCAAATTCATAATTTTCCCCTAATATTAATGTAAAAGTTTCTTTTTAATATTTAAAATGTCCTTGGGGTAATTTTCACATTTAATTGAGTGTGTGATATAGATGAATCACTATTTTTGCATGATTAATTGCTGGGGTTTTTTTAATATTATCATGTGCCTCCCAATGGACAGATTTTTACACACACAGTAACTTTTTCTAGTGCAAGTGTTTAAGACTGTTGTTAGCAGGGTTCCTGCCATTGTGACCCTTTCTAAATCAACAACATGTAGCAGCTAGAAGTGCAAGAAAATGAGCAATTACAGTTTTACATCTTCTGTGAATAACATTTATCTTATTGCAGGGAGTATAACCTCACTCACCTGCCCTGACACAATGTGTGGCCTTGTTTCTCCAGTTTGTTTCATGGTGGATTGAATTAGTGCCATTTTCTGGATTGGATTATGATGTGTATTAAAAAGGAAATAAATTATTTGCATTCAGTCACTTCTCAGCTTTAGCTTACTTCTCCCCTTAAACTGCACTCATGGACTTAAAGTAAGACAAATGTCCTCTCCCACCCTGGAGACTTGTTTTTAGTCTAAATAATTAATTGCAACACAGATTCCATTTCGCAGCTGCTGCCATCAGTCTTTTTTTACTTTTCATATAACAAATGGTATTTTTGAGAAATGGTTTACATAATGGATAGTCACTTCCAGATTTCTTCAGCCGAGCAGTATGAATTATGTATATATGAATGGAGAATGCATATACTTTAAAAGGAGTCAGGACTTTCCACAATAATGCTCCTCCTCAGCAGAGGACAAACACCTCAGCTCCTCACCTGCATCTCCTAGGGAGCAGACCTGTCCCCCTTTGTTTTTTCCCTTCTCTTTTGGCATAAGATCAGCCAAACCTGCAATCTCCTTGAGGAAGGCAAAGCAACTGCTGCTCTCACCTGGAGAAGAAGTCAGGAGTGATGGTGTCAGCAGGAGCCCTGCTGGCAGCCTTGATAACAGCTCAGGAGGTTTGTGCAATAAGCACAAGTGTTCTGCACAGCAGAAATGCACATGTGAGAGAAGGCATAAGATTTGCTAATGGTGTAATGAGCATAATTAACCCTGCAACACATTAATATACAATCTGAAATGCTTGCTGACTAGATAACAACAATGTTTTGGCACTGAGTGTCCTTGAAGGCAGATTATGTTTTTAAGGTGGTTAGGAAAACTGAAGTTTGGTAACTCTGTGACAGCTGACACTGTAACAGTGCAGTGATGTAAATTCAGTGTTAACAAGCACTCAATATTTCGAAAAAGATCTAATCTGCAATTATCACTTACAGGAGCACATGTACTTCAGACAGGTTAAGGTCTGAGATGCTTTGAGATGTAACTGCAGGAGCTGTTCCCACAGGTGAGGTCTCTGTGATCTGGCTCTTGGTTTATTCTCTGGTACAAACCAGAGAACCTGAGTGTGTTTTGTTAAAAAGCTTACTTGATTTTGTGACAAAAAGCACTTATCATGTATCAGGTTGTTTTTACTGTGGATACAGACAGCACTTCATAATTTCCATGTGACTGGTCAGCAGGGTGAGTGCCTAGGTGTTCTTAGTCCAGAGTTCTTTTAACTACCAGCCATGGGCAGTTAATCATGGAATCGTCCAGGAAAAGACCTGTGAGATCATGGAGTCCAACCACTACCACAGCACTGACAGGTTCACCCCTGAACATGTCCCCAAACACCATCCCACATTTATGGTTCTGTCTCTCAGTATCTGCATGGTTTTGAACACTTCAGAGGACAGCAATTCTACCTCTTCCCTGGACAGCCTGTTCCAATATTCACCCTTTCAGTGAAGAATCTTTTCCCAATATCCAATCTAAATCACCCCTGGTACTGCTTGGAGGGATTTCCTCTTGCCCTATCACTGATTATCTGTAAGAGGAGCCCAATCCCCATCCATCTTCCTCTCAGGTAGTTTCCAAACAATTAGGTTGCCTGGTGGACAAGACTTTCAGAACCTTCTGAGTTAATTTATTATTTCAGATGGGACAACCAAAACCTAAGACTGTCAAAATTGCTTGTGCCCAGTCTCCAGAAAGTCTGAACCCAGTACACACATATCCATCTGCACAAACTGAAACTGATAAATCAATTTCTATGAAAGCCATTAAGCAGTTACCATGCTGGAGGAGAACCACATTTTGTCTTGATCAATTGTGTACCAACAGACCAACATCTGCAAAACAGTATTAGTACAGATGAAAACCACAGTTAACCAGAAACAAGAAGAAATGAAAAAAAACTTATGCAAATAAATTTGAATGGTCTTGACAGTACCTGCATGTTTTTGCTGAAGTTATAACACTAAAATATTGAACTTCCAGTTTCCATAGCAATGTGTCAGTGGTGCTCACACAAAGTAAAAAAAGATCATAATTTTCTCTCCATAAAACTAAATCCCAAGGAAATAAGAACAGATGGAGGAAAACAGAAACATCTTGAAAGTATTCTTATTATTTAAGGATGGAAGAGCTTCACAAGTTTTTGGGGACTGGTTTGAATAAACACCTTAACATCTGAAGTCTCATCTGTGTCTTATGCAAACCAACACAGCTCTCAGATGTCAGTATCAACACAGGTTTCCATCATCTGCTTTATTCTTCTTAACAGTATCTCAGTCTGGATATTTTTATGCTCTCCTGTGCAAGAGAGGGATAAGGAAGTAAACCAGTCCAGTAGATGGTCTCTGAGACTTTTGGGGAGTTTGGGCACATGATATGTGAGGGAAGAATGGGGCTCTGGGATTGTCCATCCTGGAGAAGGGAAGGCTGAGGGGGGCAGTGGGGGAATGTGGTTCCTCATTGATGAGGGGCTCTGAGGAGAAGGAGCCAGGCTCTTCTCAGAGGTGCATGATGGTCTTATGCTACAACAGGAAATTCTGATGGATATATGAGAAAAAATCCAAATCACCCTTGATTGAGTTCCTGAGAGTCTGTGGAACTGCTGGGTATCCAGGGTGGCCAGACCCTTGTTCTAACTTTGAACTGTACAGGATGTTGGACTGGATGTGGAGGTCCTTTCCATCTGAGCTGCTCTGTAACACTCTGTAACTTGACTCCTGAGGTGATTTAACAGATACTTCCATTTTCATCTTTGTGTCACAAGGCTCAGTGGAAAGACCCAGCAATGGAAAGATGATCAAAGCAGCCCTCACAGCAGGGGCAGGACAATGGCCTGACTTAGGTGAGCTGTTTGGAATCTAATCCTTCTCATCTGGCTCCATGCAGTTCTTGCAATGGGGGAGTTTTCCAGGTTATTTCTCTTCTCCTCCTTTATAACCCTTTCAGCTCTTGTGGATGACAGATGGTGACAGCTAGATGACATCTGTGGAAGTTAAGGTACCCAACATCATTTGAGCACATTTCTGACCCTTCAAAGACCCCAGCTGAGGTTAAGTTAACTCTGAAAATATCATTGCAGAGCCTGGGACTGCTTCCTACCTCTCAAGTCCTCCTTTAGAGCATAAATCAGATGAGACTCATTTCCTCAAGAGAGAGGTTTTCTGTGTAGTGCCAGTGCCTGGGTACACGCAGGGGCTGTGCAAATGAGCAACACTCTCAAGAGGAGTGACTGCATTAATTAACTCAAATGATTAATCTCACTGCAGGTGCTGGATTGTCTGGCTGCTACAGACATTGTGACACTCAGTGTCTGAACACAGCTAAAAGATCATCTTACAGGAGATGGCACAAAAAGGAAAGCAGAGGGCCTCTCACGGGCCTTTTTCTGATTTTTCAATAGCATATTTACAGTGCAGCTACTTTGGGTGACAGGACCTGTAATGACCAAATCTGTCTNAAAGTAGTCACCTTTCATATTTATAGTGAAAGTGTCTTTTTTTTTTTTTTTTTTTTTGTGACTGATTACAAGGATTCTCATTCAACACTTGAAATCTGCTATTTCAGCTCTGTTATACATCACTGGCTTAAATAAAAAGAACAGTGAAAACCAGGCAAACCCCCCCCTTTTAATATATCCATTGTTCTGAGCTAAAATTATGTATTATCCTTGGAAATTTACAGGTTCAACATAACTGGAGTTTCACTGTTATTGAAGTGTGTATTCTGGCTTGGGAATGGTACAGGAATGGCTCAGAACCCTTCCCTAATCTGAGGGTAGTAGGAACAGCCCTTGATCTAGCTACACATATGAGTATCACTCAATGTGCTGCTGCACTTTGCACTAAAGTGTCAGATTCCCTAGAGGCCTTTGAGAGTTTTTTCAGAAGTGTATATTTGCTACAGGTGCAAGTGACAAAAAGAAGTGTCTCTTTCTGCAAATAATTGTCTATATTTTCCAACAATTGTTTTTCAGCCAATGGTTTCAGACAGAGTTTCTGCCTCTGTCTGTGGGGAATCCAGGTGTCATTATAATACAAATATCACCAAATTATTCTCTTCAATGAGCATCATAAAACTCCAGCTTTTACATGTGGGATCAGATAAAACAGTGATTATCTCAGTTTGCTTATCAGTGTGGGATTTCTTCCTACCTTTTTCAAAGTGAAACTATGCAGAACCAGGTACCAACCTCAGAACATTTTTACAGTTAACTTGTTCCTCTCTTGGAAAGAGAAGCTGGTCCCTGAGGCTCAAAAGCAAGATAACACTGAAAGAGGTGGTTTGCAAAAGGAGAGCCAGCCCCTGTACTAAAAGAAGATAATCCAGTCACAACCATTCTGTGAAATGCAGGCTTTGGTAGGAACAGAGTATCTGCAAAATATTTAGAATAAACTGAACTTAGAAAATTAAATGAACCCTCCAGGACAAATTTGCTAAATGACAGCTAAAATAAACTCTCAAGTGCTGAAGAACAGATGAAGTTGCCTTGGTAAGATGAACTTTGAATAATTTTTTAATTCTTAAGAGGCGTCATTGGTTCCACTGGGATGACTCCTGGAGTGCCCACAATAAAGGTGTTGGAATCTGCCCCTCTCTAAGAGAAGTTTGGGAAGTGTTCAAACTGGTAGAGGAAAACACTTTATGACACAAAGAAAATTTTAAAAAGGTGAAAAACACACAAGATCACTCTCTGAGGAGCTGCAACAGCAGTTGTATGAGCAAGTACCACAGACCTAACATGAGCAACAACAAGCACTGCTGAGTGTCTGAGAACTAGCACAGTACCTCAGGCTAGATGTGTGATTGTCAGAGGTGATTGGAAGAGGACTTGCTTTCTGTGAGGAAAAAGTTTTAAGGGGAAGGAAGGAGATGAAAGTAAAATAAAAGGTGAAAACCAGAGGAGAAGCAAGAATGACAGAGAGAAGCAAAGGGGAAAAATATTGATATGGAGAGAACAACTGAACAATGGCAGAATTCTCTTTTCCTTTGTGGTCTACATCTTATCTGAAAATGGTTTTTGAGTTGCTTTATTAACTCTTCTCCTGGAATGCAGCGTTGTCTCCACCCATGTCCACTGGGTTTTGGACCAGAACATTAAAATGCAAAGAGCAAACATCACTCATGTAGGGTTGTCCAAACAAATTGCAAGGGAACAGGCATAAACATAACACAGTTTAACACTGATTGGTGCAGAGTCAGGAGTCTGAGCCTGGAGTTAAAATTCTCCTTGCTGGGCCCAGTCCAGACCCATGCACCCAGATGTGGCTGCATCCTGACTGTGTGTGGTGCAGCAAGCAGTGCCCTCAGTCTTATCACTTTGTCTGCTTTCTTCACTGTCACTGTAATATTACCTTTTTCTAAAACAAAAAGTTCAGGAAGAGATCAATTATGTATTTATTTCAATAATAAAATTGCAATCCAGATAATTATTGTATTTTGTCTAATTTGCTGTGGCATATTAAACAGTGACAGTGATCATTAGGAAAAAAATAATCCACTTGATGTTGAATTCAAAACAAAAATTTAGTTACTAATGTCTGCACCTGCGTCTCAAATTTTATTCACACTAAGTTGAAAATGTTCAGTCATTATGGTGTTTATCAAGGACGAGCTGTTCTTGAATGATTTCTCTAATATGTTCACGTGAAAAAGGCTTATCCAACTCTAACACAAACTGCACACTGCCTGAAAGATGGAAAACACCACTCCTCCAGGCTTCAGGCACAGGGGCAAGCACTTGCCTTCAAGTCTGTGGCTTGGCAAAAATCAAAGATTTGTCCTGTAAGGTGATGCTCTGCTGAATTTGGGCCTGGTACAGGGCACAACTCTTGCCTTGCTCATTGAGCAGATGTAAACATTTTTATTTCTAACACCTTTCATCTGAGAAGACCAGAGGTGATCACAAGGATCACGAAGAGGTGATGCTGGAAGTGGTTGCACACCTGCAGCCTGGCCCCTGGAGGAGACCCTGTCAGCAGCTTGTCACAGCTCCTCAGGCTGGGGACAGCGGGAGCCCCAGCAGAGCATGGGGAGGAAGCAGAGGTCAAGGGATCAGCTTCATGGGAATGGTGTAAATCACATGCCTGAGACACTGATCAGTGCATGGGAATGGTGTAAATCACATGCCTGAGACACTGATCAGTGCATGGGAATGGTGTAAATCACATGCCTGAGACACTGATCAGTGCATGGGAATGGTGTAAATCACATGCCTGAGACACTGATCAGTGCATGGGAATGGTGTAAATCACGTGGATAGGGACACTGATCACCTCCATGGAATACTGTAAATCCCATGGCTGGGACACTGATCAGTTCCATGGGAATGATGTAAATCACATGGCTGTGACACTGATCAGTGCATGGGAATGATGTAAATCACGTGGCTGTGACACTGATCAGCTACATGGGAATGGTGTAAATCACGTGGATAGGGACACTGATCACCTCCATGGAATACTGTAAATCCCATGGCTGTGACACTGATGCACAGTAGGTGAATTCTAAGCTGAATGTCCTGCTGGTCATGACAACTGGAAACTGTTACTGCACACTGAATCCAGCACATCCCTTAACTACTCTGGCTGTCAATAGGAAGGGTTTCATTGATCACACAAATGTAGGACAGGGCCTAGAGGTCACTAGCACAGGAGGAAGGAAAGGCTGCCTGGGAATGGCTGCAGTTCTGAGCTCCTTAGCCAGCCCTTAGTGTGGATGCTCAATCAGTTGATTGCACAGGAGAGAAAGCATGAAGGTCTCCCACAGCTGAGGAAAGCAAAAGAGGGCAGAGCTATGCTTTTCCCTGACTCGTGGCTTAAAGAGTTAAAATCTGAATTCTTATACAGCCCAAAGGACAATTCACAAAACTTCCAAGTAACTTGATATAATCACATTTTTTAGCTTCTCTACAGCTATTTTTTCCACTTATGTTTTTGTTCAAGTTCATCAAACCAGATGTAAAGAAAAGGGACTGGTGATGAGTAGACTATATTTAAGCATCACAAGAACCAGACTTCAGCACCAAATGCTGCTGTGGTTACCCAACACCTCTGTACCAGTCTCGTCCTTTGCTCTCCTCCCTCCCTTCCCAGGTATGGCCCCAACAACCTGTGAAAATGTGGGAGATTTTGATCTTGAGCACATGTGAGGAAGAGGGGACATGGCTCTCAGTTCCCAGAACAGAGGGAGAGGCTGGCTGCAGCAAGGAACAGGATCAGGATCAGATGTTTTCACATCTGTGCCTTTGGCACAGGACTCTGCCATAAAAACCAAGCAGGAAACACTGAAGACTCATTTGTTTTCAAGCGGTTCAGGCAGACAGGAGTCTGACTTTTAAACAGGGTTCTTCAGTTGACAAACCTTGGTTTCAAAACTATTTTTGCCTCCCCCTTTGCTGCAGTGGTGGAGTGGGCAGCAAAGTGGGTGCTGTGCCCTGGAGCTGAGGCACTCACAGTCCTCAGTACAGAGGATTCCCCAACTCTGTCATTTTAATTGTACACACAGAGGACATGGGAGTTCTGTATAAAAAGGTGTTGAAGCTTGGCTCTCTTTGCCTTTAAAAGCCTTGGAACTTATTTGTTTATTTGTCTCAAAACCTTGTTCTTCTCGAACAAGAGCTGTGCCAAACTTTTCCCATTTATTAGCCATGCCTAACCATTTTGAAAAGTGCTTAGTAGATTTTATCTACTGCTGTGAATTACATTCCTCAAATATTATTTTCTGCCATCAATCACACTTTATCTTTTCCACAGCTGAAGAACTATCTTGTCACTTCTCGTATGGAATAGTACACCAATTAAATTTGATATACTGTTATACATTACATTCAGTTAAATTTAATACACAGGGTATAATTTTCACTTCTCAAAGCTTTAGGAATAAAATCAGATACATGTTCATTGGTAAATGATAGGTTAAGCAGAACCTCCACAGTACTGGGTATAAAAAAAAGCAGACATCATGATTCCTCTCATAGTTTGTGACAGCCAAGATACTGAAGCGTGGAGATACTGTTGGGTAATTTTCATTATAATTTAAAATTATTGCACATTATACTCTCACTTTATCACTCACCACAATGACTGAGCTGGAATAAAGTACAACTTTCTTTTCATTGTAAAACACAAGCCTTGTTTTAGAATTTGACTTGGGTTTATACTGCATTCCTTTATATCCTTCTCTCCTTGTCTGTTCCTACACCTAAATCTCCATGTTTATATTTTTCCTTCTTCCTGAGCTCTCCTACTGAGGGAACACATAACCTTTTTAAAATCTATGTCTGGACACAGAGAGGAATAAGAATTTCCATCAATATCAGTCTCCTGTTCAGTCTACCATTATGAATTCTGTCAGCCTCTCCAGCTACTCAGCCCTCGGATCTCAGGACAGAAAGCAAAATGTGAAAACAGAAGAATTACAACAAATACAGCTCAATCACACAAACTGCTACATGATAATATAGGAAATCTTTGTGAAAATGAATGGCTAAAATAGAATATTTTAGAACAAAAGGGAACTGCAATGGGAATCATAGAGCTGAGATGAGCATCTTGACATATCTATAATTGTCTCTTTGTCAAGATATTGCTGACTGGTGCAAAACAGAAGCAGAACATGGGCATTACCATCCCCACAGATTTCCATATGTACTGACCACTGCCTAAAAGCATTTTTGCTTTGAGACAGTGGTACAGATCATGATTCTAGAAAAAATCCCCTGAGGTTTCTTACTTTATTTTAGAATGATTTCCTGAAGGCAAGAAAGCAGTGTGATACCATCCTCAGATAGCATATATTAAAAAGCAAACATAATTTCTTGGAACTGTGTGGTTTTTAATCATCTCTGGGAAGAGCTATGTTCAGCTGGTGTATGCAGAAGCACAACTGTGCTGGTACCTGGAATCCCATGGGCCTGTAGCTGGACACACAAGGGAATTTTGGTCCCACTTTCCCTGAGCCCTTTCAGAAGTGCTTCTTGCTGAGTCTTCCCCAGGGAGCTAAGCCATGACATCCCTGCAGTGTCTAGACCTGCCTCCTCACTGTGAAACAATTTGAGATCTTTAGAATAAATGTGTTATTTGGATGTGCCTTTTTAATGGTTCTAGTTTAAAGTTTTCTTTTCCTTCATTATGGCATTTACATCAGATCAGAAAAACCTTTGCAAATGATCACCCAGAGGGGTGGAGAGGCAATCCCTAAAGCCAAATGCAGAAAAGTTGCAGGTAATAGAATTGAAGAGTGGGGAAAAGGCACAATTTTATGAGTTACGGTAAAATCCTCCTTTCCCTTCCAAAATCCTTAATAGGGAAAAAAATTCACAAGGGTCTGGCATAGCTGGCAGAAAAATCTGTCAGTTCATATGCCACTGGGGAATAAACTAAACTCAATATAGGAGTGGTCACTGATGCCATTTGCAGAGGTGCTCAGGATAAAGGCTTCCACTGAGGTAACACACACAGAAACAGAGAAAATATGTGGAGTGAAAGGAGGTGTGACACGGTTACAAAATTACTGTGAGAAGGAGACAACGCTGTGACCCATTTAGAACTAAAACACCTAATGAAAAGATGTGACAAAAAATGAGTAAACAAGCAGCAAGAGAGGATTTGAAACAACACACCACCAGATCTAGGTTAAACAACATATGGTGTCTGTCAGGCAGCTGCTCACTGAAGTGGGGTTATAATGGGATGATCAATCATATAGATCCAAAGAGAATTACTACAGTGAAAAACTAAAAGTGGAATCAAAATGTGCATTAAAAGGCTTAAGGGTGCTTGATATAAATGAATTATTTCAAAATAAATTTTAGAGAGAGGTAAAATTTTTGTTATTTTCATCTAACAGATGGTTCAGGATAAAAATAACATAGTCACCTCCTGAACACACAACCTAGTCAGATGAGATTGACATTATCTACATTTTGAAATCATAGTCTTACAAAAGAAAAATGCAAGCCTTTTACAGTGTCTCATAAGCCCCAGTAACATCTAGAGAAATCCAAAGCAAGCTTTGTACTCATATGTGACCCTCAAAATCCAGTCATATCTTGTTTCCATGGTACAGGAGAGCAAAGAAACGAAAGAATGTGGGAGGGGGTCTCTGTGCCCGAACCACAAATTAAGAGGAACATCTGGGAGCATCTCTGAGCTCTTGGAGAAACGTCAAAATTCAGTGTGTAAGTGACTAATGCTGATCCCAGCAGCAGGCAATACAAGCAGTACATCTCACTAACCTTTAATTCTTGGAAAGTGAGTTTGGTGAGGTATCAGATTTCAGTATGTACCTCATAACAGAGTCTGTTCTATTGATTCCTGTTCCCAGTTCTGATTTAATTTGCAGTATTACATGGTCTTTAAAAATTCAAGATTTAAGTCAGACTTAATACCAGATCACTGGGTATTACCTATCAATGGATTTTTCAAACTAGGAATCAATCTCTCACTCCCAGTTATTTGGCAATAATTTATGTAAAGAAAAAAAATCTAGAGTTCCACAAACTTTTCCAAAAGTCTCTTTTTCTTTGCCTACTAGTGCTTCAATTCACTGACTAACTCACTTCTTGAAAAATTGCTACATTGGAAGAAAAATTATCTTCCATGGACTAAAATGTAAAGGAGTGGAACAGCCAGACTCTGGAAGGCAGTAAACTCTCATGCATCTCAGTTTCCAGGTTTATTTAGCTGTGAGCATTTTGAGAGGTTGTAAAATCTCATTTTTACTATTTCAAGTACTTCTGTTTTAGTCTGTGGATAGTCTATATATATGTGTGTGTGTACAGATATATCCATGAATATGTATTTTGTAGCCCTGTCAAATATCTTTGTTATGCATTTTTCTGCTTTTCATTATAGCTGCACTTTCAAGACATGAGTTGCAGATCGGGGGTCATTTTCAATGTGAATACATAACTAATTGTAGATAACCTGTATGTGTGTTTTCACCTCAGAAGGAGCCAAAAATTACAATTTCCAGCACTTTAAATATAGATATATTTGTGGAAGCTTCTTTCTGATATAATGGAGATTTTATAACTATGGAGACTCAGTGGCTTCCTACATATGGTCTAATTTGTTGCCATGAAGGAAGCCAAACCAGAAGTATCTTGAGTGTAGAATTACATCAGCTTGGGCTATTAAACTTACTTAGATATAATTAATTCATTAAATGTAACCAGTTTAATTTGGAAACGAATAATTTAATTGCTTTGGTTGAGATTAGGACAGATGTGACTCTGTGACCAAGCCATAGGGATCAAGAAGAGAGACTGAGCTGAGCCAAAGAATAAAGAGTGGATTCAGTCTGAGGCTGTCACAGCAGCACAATCAGCAGTAGGACAAGGACCAGCAGGGTGAGGACAGGGTGCTGAATTGTGAAGTTTCAGTAAGGGATTAGATTTTTGTAGAAGGCAAACAGGGATCACTGGAGCCCATTTTGAAAATATCAGAAGTTCCTGGTGACTCTTCATCAGGATCCATCGTGGCTTTATCTGGATTTCTTAAACCCCTGTGGGTTAAAACCCCAGTTCTTGGACTCTGTTTTGCTGATGGAAATTGTCTTAAACGTAGTACTCATAAACACCCACTGAGATTAATAGGTTATATTAATATTTTGTACAAAATTCTGTTACAAAAATGGGCATTGGACCTTCACTCATCATGAGTTATATTGGATGATTATCTTCTTCCATCCTCAAACCCATGGAAGGCTTAAAGTCTAGGAAATTATATTTTTAAGAACATTAAATCCAGGAGTTCAGTTACCAATCTAAGAGTAAAATGACAAAAAATCTAGTCTAAGTAATTGCAAATTACCCCAAACATGTAAACATATCTATTCATTTTGAACAATCCAATTTTTTAGTCAGCTCATACATTTATTTTTGTTGAGTTTTTTTTAATGTGTTATTTTGATTGAAAATTATTTCAGAATTGTAAAATCTGGGTGGCCCAATTAATGAAGATCAAGAAAAAGCATTTGACACCCATGGCTTTCACTGCTTCCAGAGAAGAGTAATATCAGCCTTGTGACTAGAGCTGTCTGTAAGAGGAACCACAACTAATATACCCATTAGAGAGAAACCCTAACAGGGAGAAGATACAAAACTTAATGGGACCTGTATTTAATGACCGAAAAAAATGTATCATTCGTAATAGAACATTTCCACTGGGCGGTTTGCTACAAAATCATTCCCAAGTTTTAATTCAGCAAAATAATCAGTATTGATGCCCATCATAACACCTAGCTGTTAAGGCTTGTAGAACTGAGCCCTATATTTTCTGGAAGAATGATAACTTTTACCACTAATCTACTCTGTTACAAAACCCACAGATCATTTTGAATCTAATTTGATACTTCAAGGTCTTTTGAGTAAGTTCTGTTTTATAAAATCAAAAAGGAAATGCTGATAATATAACAAAGTCCTTCTCTTTTTATATTTTTTTCTGTTTCTTTTCTGTCCTGAGGCAGTTGCTTGTGAGGGCATAGATTAGTGTCAAGTTCAATGTTTTTTGGTGTATCTCAGGCTGCAGGTCAGATCCACAGGCCTTTTCCCTCTCTAAGCATTCTTGCATTTTCAGGAGTTTCCTCCCAAACATGGATCAGTGAAATGTCAGAATTCCTCATGAGAGAGAATTATTTTCAATTGCATTCCTCATTTTTTTGCAGTTATCTGAATGAGTGGATTGATTTCCCAGCTGTGCTGTTCCCAGTGTGCAGTGTCACTAGAATATTTGAAATACTGAGATCTTCTTCAGGTATGGATTTAAATGCCCATTTCCAAGATTGTTTTTTCCTCATGTGTTCAACTGCTGTCCACTGAAATATTAGGAGTTAAGGAAAACTTTCTTGTAGGAAAGCAGCAAACAGTAAGGAAGCCAAAATTTCAGGAAAAGGTAACCAGAAAATGCAAAACACTCACAAAACAAGCTTGTGTTCCAAAGTCAAAGATCCCTCACCATAGCCCAATTCACAGTGAGAAATGGCAGGTGCCATCACTGATGGATTATGTTGGAGCAGAATTTTGAAGGAAGTTGGAAGAGAATCCTTGTGTAGCAGTCACTGCATTCATGTCCTAAAGCTCACAGAATTATTCTACAGTGGTGGCAACAAAATTCTGTCAATTAAAAGAAGCTTCAGCTGAAAAGTTGTCATGAATCCTTTATATTTAAAGGTGCTGGAGACATGCTGAGGTGCTGAGCTCAAAAAGATGCCTCCTGGGGTGATGTTTTTTAAAATGAAAATGCCTCACAGCCCTTTCTATTTAATAATCAAATGGAGGCAGCAGCTCATTTATTCTCTTTCTGTTTGAATCTTTATACTGGCTTTTGTATAATTAATTGAGAATATATAGTAAAGTGTAATTGAGCCAGTATTCCTTTTCAAGATAGATTTGTGTTTTGATTTCCTTCCAGAGGATTTTCTTTCCATTCCATATTCATGTGTTGCTTCTTTAAATCTCAGGAGGGGATGCACAAATGCATGAATAGAAATACATAAGCATGAGCAAATCAGAAATGCTCAGATCTGAGGCACCTCAAATTAAAATAATCCTTATTCAGCTGCCAGAATTTTTGTTCCCTTAAGGATGTTTCTGCTGCCTAGAACTGCCAATAAAGTCTCAAAAGAGCTACTGTAATTACTGCCTTCTGAATCCTGTGGGTTTTAGAGGCAGTGGGACATTTATTATTACTACAATATGACATCAATTATTACTACCATTGTTCTGTGGTAAAGAAAACAGCAGGCTTGGTTTGGTTTTAAATGGCCAGATTAAGGATTTTTCACAGCAAAATCTCAGAGACTAGAAGGAAGACGAGCTCTGAAAGGCTTTTCAAGTACACCTTTAGGCTTTTCCAAAATGAATTGGTGATTCCATGAAACTAGAGCTTGGACAGTGAGGTGAAATTCCCAGTGCAGGAGCTGCTTAACCTGGAAAGGTGTGGACAGTGTCTGCTGCAAAGCCATTCCCACATGAAAAAGAGCATTTCTTAACTTGGTTTAGCACAGAACTTGCAAGCCTGTCTGCCCTTTGGTTCCCAGACCAGTCCCAAGGTGAAGTTTTTTGCAAAAGCCAGTTATCATGTCTGCAAATTCCCCTCAGCTTTCTGCTCTTCCTAATAATTTGTTCATAAATTTCTGCTTTTATTTCCTTCCTTCTTTCCTCCACATTTCAGCTAGGCTGTCAGTTGGAAATAAAAATATTGATACGCTCTTGGCTTACGGGGATTCACCCGGATCCACCTGTGGAAGGCATTGAGCTGGTTTGGGTTATCCCTGCCAGCTTTGCTCAGAGCCTGTGCTGCTGTTTCACTTCCACACAGACTCCTGCTGATCCTTTTATTTACCCTTGAGCCACTTTGGCCTAGAAGTGGCTCCTGAGCATGTGGTGGGACAGGTAGGAAAGCTTTTACAAGCAGGAACTTTGTGTGTCTCAGCAAGGCTGGCAGGGACCAGGCTGTCATCCCTTGACAGCTCTTGTTTGGACCACGAGGTCACTGTCAGCCTGACAAGCTGTCATTTTAAATAAGCTGTAAACTTCATTTAAGGGTGGGGCTAAAAGAAAACCTTGTTTTAGAGACACAGACCTGAAGTCCCTGAATACCCCCATGACTTGAAGACAGAGTCTCTGTCGATGGTTGGCTGAGTGCCCTTGTCTGTATCTTTTCATTACAGCAGATTTCTCTCAAAGGTGTCATTGGCTCACACAGATTTTTTTTTCTTACTCATTTTAGCTTTCAGTATTCAAGATCCACTCACTTATTCAAGAGAAAATTGGACTGTATCGTGTCATACTATGATTTTTCTATAGTTCTGTATGATGACCAGCTCTATGAGGTGTTTATAAGGACCAAATGAAGCTAATTGAAGTTGTCCTGAAACCTTGTTTTCCAGAGTGTAAGAGGTGTTGGTAAGCTTACTTTGACATGAAGACTTGTCTGTTGTGTTTGTTCTTTCTTTAGCCATTGGATACAGAGAAATCTTGGAAAAACTGGTGTGGAAACATCTCTAAAGATGTGAAAGAAAACCATCATGTGCATCAGTTGGAGTAGTTGATGACATGCCAAATTAAAACTATTCCTCTTACACCTTTAGGTACTGCCATTGGATGGTTTACACCTTAACTGTTTGTCTTGAACCTATATTTCAACAAGAATTTAAACTATATTAAATTTCTGTCAACTCCCTGTTGATTTTAGCAGCCTTCTAAATACTATGATGACTGTAACTCTGGCTGTAATTTCAGTCTATTATTCACTTATCATGGATAAAAATCTATAAAAATACTGTCCTTTATGCAAGAAAATATAACAGGTGACAGGCAAAGGAGCAAAGTCCATTTGAAATGGCTCTTTTCCACATTGTTTTGAGTTAGTTTTGTTTAGAATGGCTTTTTAAAGGAACATCTATGAGCACAAAAGAAAAGAAAAAAAAGGGAAGCTATTAACTTGGTCATTCCAAGTCAATATCTGCCTGAGCACAGATTTCATCAGTGTAAGATAGTTAAATGTAGCCAGTTCATCTGGGGTCATAATATCTGAATTAGATACTCTGGTATTCTTAGGGAAACTAAATCCTGTAAATAGTGTAATTCTAAGCATACATCACCGCCAAATTTTCCAGTAATGTTCTGAAAGCAGCCTCTGTTCTCTCTCAAATTTCTATTGTATCTCACCTATACATGTCTCTTCAATTATTTAAAAACTAATCGAGGAAAATGCTGAGTGTCAGATCTACAATGAGGCTCAAGAGTCCACTATGATTGCAGAAAATATTCTAAGAATTTCAGAGTGAAAATTAATCTAACAATATGATAGATAGCTAACCTCTAATCAATTAGCTTGGGAAACACTAGCCAGATAATTTCAGTGGTTTACCAGGCCAGAAATGCCACTCTGTCTGCATAGTCTGAACTCAGAATACACACTATAAACCTTCTTTCAATGGCTTCTTTTTACAACAGGTGAAATGTTTTGCTCAAATTTTCTTTTTGGAAACATGTAAGTCTTTGGATAGCTTGAAATTTTAAAGCACATGTAAAGACTGAATGGAAGGGAAGAGGGAAGAGAAGTGCTGAACTTCAAAACTCAGATCTGCATGTGTGCACATACATTAAGAAACAGCTTTATGTGGAGTGTCAAGTATAAATGTGTTTCTTTGTGTAAATATGCACTTTGTTGTGAAGGGAAACACCCCCATGATCTGTGTTCACATCCACTGAAGGCATGAATTACCCTCCTCTGCTATAGCCTCCTAATATTCTCTTCCATGTTTCTAGTCTTTTCCTACCATATTTCTGCATTTTTCTTTGCACCCTGTTACTTGCAGAAGTTTCTTTTTACAGCTGGCCTGAAAGAAAATTAAATTTCCTAGAGAAAACATTCTTCATTGAAATTTGATGATTTACCCAAGCTGTCATGTTTGATGCAGAGCTATTGAGATAAATTCTGGTGGCGGTGATGTTTTTGTCAGCTTCTCCTCCTGGCACTTCTGTGGCTTTTTAGGAGACACCAGAAGTCCTGGCAAGACCCAAGGCAGGCACATGACACCCCCAGGCTTTTACAGGAGGAAAATCTTCTTGATTGTTCTGGATCTGTGATCTCACATCTTTTAATGAAAAAAATTCAAACCTGAGCTTTTCAGTTATGAGCTGGAAGTTGGCCAGCACCTGAAAAATCATGAATCTTGAGTGACAGCTTTTTCTATGTTGTTTTGCTCTTCATATGATACATTTTTCAGGTTAGAAGGAAGATCTGAATATAATCTGGATACTTTCCAAACTTCTCTAGCTCATTTCTCCTGATGTTCGAATATAAAAATTAGTTTTCATATTTCATCCTAAACTTTTCTTTTCTTTTTCTTTTCACTAGATGAATTAACATTTCTTAAAAGATATTTTGTTTAACTTAATATTCCAACTTATGTTCAGAAAAGCAAAGAACAAGGCCATCAAAACCCGAATGAAAGAAAAAATGCTTTATGTAACCTATCAACAGAACCTATCAACAGAACCTATCAACAAAGCCCAAAAAAACCAAAGACAACAATAAAAGTTGCCACACCAAAACCAAACCACAAATGTGCTGGTGGCAAAGAGAGTATTGATTTTAAGTCACAAATTTATAAAGGTTTGTCACAACTTCATGTTTATTAGAAAAAATATTTAGATCTACAGCTGCTTATACCTGCGTGGCACTGCAGTTCAAGTTCACTTCAAAGAATGTTATATCTATTAAAAAAAGAGTAAAAAGACAGTGTAAACCAAATAAATATTCCAATATGCTGTGGAAAAAATTATGCTTTCAAAACTACTAAATAAAAGAGTTTCCATTTCTCTGACTCAGTTGACATATCACACATTTCATCTAAGACGAAAGAACACTTATCTTTGAAGAATAAAATAAACATTGCTAAATGAAAGCTTCCAAGAGTAAATTCCCCTGTGTTCCAGTAAGCTAGGATCTGAGTTTCATGGCTTGTTTCACAACAATCTGCTCAAAAATTACTAAAGATATTCTGTAATTTTTTAGACCAACGCAATTCTCCTTGGCATAAAATGTAAAGCAGCAATGACAGTTTCTCCTGCAACAAAAGTAAAAAAGGTGGAAACAGAGAGAACTGGAAATTGAAGATAAACTGATGACCTCCTACCAGATTACTTGGAATACTGGGTCCCACTGAGCTGCAGGAACAACTCTTAACATCATGGATCTGATCATTTCCTTAATTAACAATTCCTTAACATAATTTCCTTAATTTCAGTAAGAATTTAGTAGGAGCAGTGCTGTTAGATAAGTTAAAAAGATTGGAATATAAAAGTTTTTGTCATCCTAAATAGAGAATGGCTTTGGATTGCCCAAACGTTTTAACTTTGGGAACAGGTCCTTTCAGTTGCAAATTCATTTTTGGAGATAGCCTTTCATACCTGTCAGTTTTCTTGTTGAGAGGAAAAATCAAGGCATTTTCCTCCTGCAATTCTTAATGAGACAGCCTTGACCTCTCAAAACTGGAGAAAACCTTTAATGGTTGTGAACCACTAATGACCAGGAAAGAGTTACTGGAATAACCTGACTTCCTTTGCAACTGGCATCTTGCTTTAATAAAGTAGCACCAACTGTTCATTCTCTTCAGTTTTTAAAGTGACATTCTTTCCCAATATTTTATCTGAATGTACAATTAGCACTACTCCTTTCTCTACTTTGTATTATGATTCATAAATACTTGGCTGCTCCAAAAGGAAGGTTTGAAGAGAGAAGAGGCTGAGTCTTGGCTATGATGAGTAAGTCAACTATGTGAAAAAAAAGCAAAACAAAATGGACTAAACACACGGACAGATGTGCATAAGAGAGGAAAAAAATAATGTTCTTCTATATATTTATATATGTGTATATGTACCCATGCATTTATGTAATTTTTAAAAATTTTACTACAAAGGTTCTTATCTGGAAAAGACACAAGACACAGAGATACCCATGAATACTGAAAAATTCACTGCAAAAAATACAGCGTGAAAAAACTGGAGGTATTAACTTCCAGGCTGGAGTTTTACAGATGCCTGAAAATATAGGTAAAGGAGATTAAAAGATATAATTCTTTATCTCATAAAAACTTTGCTTAATATATAATAACAGCTAAAATTGTAAAGGAGATTTTTTATCGGCTTATTTTTTTACCACATCCACCGCTGGTACTTTGTGATCTGTCATAGAGGAAAGTGCCCCAGAGTGGTGAGAGATATTGAATTACCTGAGGTCAACAGCAGAGCTCTCCTGCAGTGTCTCTCTGGGAACTTCAAGGGCAAAATTCTTCTAATTTCAGAAAACTTGAGTGTGAAGCAAATATTGGCACAAACTACTGTCACTAGCAAATGAAAGCAAAATTTCCAGTGTATCCATGTCTGGAACAGTAATTTTCTTATGCCTAAAGTAACAGATGATTTTCTAGACCACCCTTGCCTGATGGCACAAGTGGGTGAATAACTCAGTGAGCCAGATCCTGGTCTCCTTCATCCTGAGAATGGCAGGAGAATTGGTGGAAGGTCCTTGATGAACCATTCAGCAAATGAGCAGCCAGGTAAAGCCAAGGACTAAAAAAGTCCATGGCAAAAGGTCTCTTGATGTCAGCAGGTCTCGAATGGTCTTTGATGGGCTTGAGAAGAGAGAAGGTGAAGCTGAGCCTTCCTGAGGAGAAATGTGGCAAAGGTTGGGCTGTACTTTTAAAGAGCTCATTTTTCATTTAATAAAGAGGAACTTTACCTAAATCTGTACAACATCCTCAAAACTCAGCTTGAGGGGTGGTCTGTGCACTCTCTTTCTTTTTCCCCCCTTTCTGGGGATACTGCAGCCTCCTGTCACCTCTTTCCTGCTGCTCTTCATTTCTGCAGGGAAATGAAGGATTTATTGCACTGTTGCTTTACAAGCTGGAGCTGGAGACCACAGGGCAGCACAATTTCTTTATAAGCCCAGTTATTCCCATGAACATTTGGAGCCACTTTGTACCACTTCAGTACAATGTGGTAAATTAAAGTGTGGAAGTGCTGTCAAACTGCAGTGGGAATCTAAATCTCAATTTGCAGAAGGCAGGACAGAGCTGAGAGGCAACAGCAAAAGGAGGATTTTGTGTGAAATATAGTGACTTCTGTCCAATTCACAGATGTAGCAAAGAAATTTTAAGAAAGGGTGGAGGATACTGAAAGAGGTTATTCATGAGAGCTGAATCTCATTAGGATCCCCTGCAGGTTCAGAGATCATTTCTTGTTTTTGTCTGCTCTCAGAAGCTCAGATACTTCTGCAGAGTTCAAAGTACACAATGTGCAGGGTTTTGACAATCAGTTTCAGAAACAATAGCCCATCTTCTCAGTTCCCAGTGCTTCCTTGCTTTTGTCATGCTGAAATGTCTGATTTTCTTATGTTACTCCAATTTGTGCATGCCATCCTGAAGAAAGACTGGAATGTGACAGGTTTAATTTAGTTCAAAAATTTAGGGTGTGACTTTAAATTTGAACTGAATTTTTTATACCTAAAAGATTGCACACTATTGTCCATCAAACTTCTCCCCTAGTCTGTGTGGATGAAGATTATTTGAGCCATTTTTCCCTTTTCTACTTCGGTTCTTTATATGGAAAAGTTGTTGGCATGAATGTGGAAAAAAGTGCAAATGGTTCCCAAAAAGAAGAAAGGCCTGTGAGCTGAAAGGCAAATACAGGTGTTGATGAGACAGAGTGGGAAAACATCAACAGCAGAAAGAATGTCAAATACAAGAATGTCAAATACAACCTCAGACCTGTGCTTAAGTAGTAGGGGATGGCCTGGCTGTCAAGTTTAAAAGGAAATTATGAGAGAAAAGATGATTTATTGGGAGACATTCACCTAATCTGAGGAATTTTAATTATTGTAGTGAAGCCAACTGAATGAAATGCTTACTATGATAAATCCTAAAGATGAGGAGACATTTGAATTAAAAAAAAAATGGAGGGATGCTAAATATGAAGAAGTTGACACATGAAGAGCTGACTCTTTAACAATCAAAGTGCCCATCTCTTCTGAAAACTTTAAACTAGGTTTTAGGTAACTCAGTTCCTAGAATATTTAAGGACCCTCTCCTGCATCTTATATTAATTGGTCATCAGTAAAATTGTTTAACACATATTTCCTGCATTTTGGTCATGATTTTAGGGTTCTTTTCCTAATATGTAATTAAAATTATCATCTGTGTAACACTAGAATACACAGAAATGAATAGTGACAAGTTTCAGAAAATTAGCACCTGAAAATGTAAATTGCTCCTAACTCAAACACTGTTATGAACAATTTTTTTGCTACCTACTTAATCAGATATATTTGTTGAATTCTTACTTTGCTTCAGGAAGCCTCAGCCCCTTGAGTGTAAACATACTCCAAGACAAATAATTCTCCCTGGAGATGATGGGGGTTTGATGCAAATCTACTAAAATCAAAATTGTGTGGTAGAAACAAATCTGTTCCAGTAAGAAATTTGGGAAAAATATCTCAGCTCAAGGACAAAATCTGGGTTTAGTATGAAAAAAGGTGCATTTGTCACTGTCACCCTCCTTCGGATTTTAAGCAAGACACTAGGAAATGGTTTGGGTTTGTGTTTTTATAGAACGAAAAATTCTGGAAAATTTACAGGGTTTTGCAGGAGCTTCACTTTTACACAGCCTGCACTGAGAATTTATATATTCAGGGGTAAGAAGTCAGTTGTAGAGGTGGGAATTCAGTTATGTCTGCAGTTTAAACACACACACACATATACATACACACAGGAACTACAATGTATAGGCAAGCCTTATAATAATGACAAATCACATGTGTGTGTGTGTGTTTATGTAAGTATCTGCACACATCCAAAGTACAATTAACAAATATCACCAGATTATTCACAGTCATGGTTTGGGAGCCTCAGAGCCAGACCTGTGCATCCACTTGACAAATTTTAATCAAAACACAATTGTTGTAATAATGTTCCTGCTACTTTAGGGACCAAGTGCTGTAAAAAAATGCAGCCACAGTCTTGTTCTTTGCCATGATTTATTGCAGTGTTTGAATATTCAGGAAGTTTTGCTAAGGGCAGAGCTCCCTGAAAAATGAACAACACAGCACAACGTGCTGACAGCTACTGAAGTATTTGTCCATCTGCTGACCCAGGGACACCCTCGTGTTTAGAAGGCTGGCAGCTCTTGAGTGATTAAAATTACTCCTACTGCTTTGAACTGGACTCACTCATTTCCACTCCAAACTGTATACATGGCTGGGAAGGTGACAAGTCACTGTTGTATCTTGAGTGATGAAGTTCTAGTCAAGGATAACGACAGTAATAATGGACTGACAAGAGAATCTTCCACATAAATAAGAGTAGTAAAATCAACAGTGCTGTCAGCCTACTTGCATGGTTTCCTGCATGGAAATTTCAGAGCCTGAGATGAGCAGAAAGGAAATAAACAGCCATTATGTTTACTACCCTGTCCCACATTAAACATCTGTTCTACGATGGCTTTGTTTTTCTGCTATTGATTTTACACGATGGTGCAGCAATTACTTGGGCATTGCTCCTGTGAAGAATTGCTACAAAGCCTCCTCAAAAGCAACAGCATAATTGGGATTTAGAAAAAGATAAGAAGCTTATATAAGTAGTAAGATACTGTCAAGCCATATACAGAAGCCACACATGTAAGAAATATTTACTGGGATGTTTTCAGGCACAAATAAAATATCACATTACAGCAGCCAGAAAATTACTCCTCGGTTTGTACATTGCTGTTTTTCAAGTATGTCCCTAATTTTGATGCTGAGCCATGTCAGAGATAAATAGCATGACTGAAATTCTCTGTGCTTCAGTGTGGTGGTTTGTGTGCTTCTCTCATTGTTTTTATAACCAGAAATGTGATAATTACCATTGATGTCTCAGTGCTGGATGTCTAACATGTCAAAAGAAGAAGGGAACACTGACACATGGAATGGGTCAAACACAAGTGTTTCTGTGGAGGTAGAAAAAAAATCTCACATTTTGAAGAATTCAAGGAGTCTGGTAGGAGGTTTATAAATATGTGTAAATAGAAATTATT
Organism: Cisticola juncidis; assembly: GCA_013400215.1. NCBI lineage: Eukaryota > Metazoa > Chordata > Aves > Passeriformes > Cisticolidae > Cisticola > Cisticola juncidis. The sequence goes on along the minus strand of VXBR01004196.1, from coordinate 1,947,095 downwards.
CCTTTTTACCAACGCCATCAGAAAAAGATAAATGGGGAGGTATTTTTGGACTAACAGGTTACACAGGCTGCATGTGGAAGTACCTGCTTGTGGCAAGTGTTGCTACTTTTCCACAGTCACCACATTACTCTGGTTGCTTGTTTCAAGGTATTTGAGCCATTCACATTACCTTTACTCAGGACCCTGGGGTGAGAATTTGTGGGTTCTGATGAAATTTAACATTCTATGTTAGCCTCATATACAGGCAGGACCTAAATATGACAGTGACAGCAATGTGTTATAAAAATCATCATAAAATCTTGCTGTAGATATCAAGAGACTCCAACTGATTTTGGAAGGATTTAAAACCAGACACTGGAGATGGGAGTGTAAGATCCTTGGTCCTTCCTAACAAAAATGAAGCACAGATAGAAGTGACCAGGCTGGGACTGAGCTCCTTCACTTCTTCCAGACCAGTGTGAGGCTACATTTCAGTGACACAATATTACTGACATGCAAACTTCAGAGAATTACAAATATCTCCTCTTGAGGTCTTTGTTCCTTGGATCCCAGCTGAGCCTGTTCTGGGCTGACTGTGTGTTCCTCCAGTTAATGGCATTGGGACTCAAGGCAAATTTTTATCTGATTGAGAAGAGTTTCAATGAATGTCAATGAGTGGAAGAAATTCTTATTTTAATGCCAATTGCCACCCCACATCAAAGTTTCCTCCATGGCTTGTTGCAGAATTGATTTTGTATGTGGTTCTGGTATCACCAAGACTTAGAAGAGAAATATTTTTTTGAGTATTTGGAGACTTTGGAGTCTAACTGCAAATAAGCCAGTAATGAGCTGTAGCTATAAACTTTAATAGAATTTATATGTAGAATTACAATGTAGTTTTCCATTGTAAAACAAATCCACAGAATAGTGGTTGGTGGTATTGACATTTTTCTTCATTAATCTCAACTGAATGATTATGAAAGTAACATGCTGTTGGTCTTTTCCAGATGAGCTTTTGTTGGATGCACTTTAGAACAGCTCTTTATTTTCACTTTGCTTCCAGTAGCTTTGCACCACTCCTTCTTGAGAAGAAGAGATTAAAACAGAAGGGGGAAAAAGAGAGAATGTGTCGGATGATGATAAAATACCTGCTTTAAGATCCTAAGGAACCTGTCTGCAGGAAAGTCACTCCCTTTATTAACATCCTGAGCTTTCAGATGAGATGCTCAGGAGATGATATGAGACCACAGTGTCAAAGTAGATTCTAAAACTTCATTTTCCTAGGGCTGGAGCTGGCAAGAAATCAGATGCTGAAATGAAGCTGGGTTAGGGATTTGTGAGGAGTTAAAATTCCAGCACTGTGGGAGACACTTTCTCTACATTTTCCATCCCAGTTGCACTTGCAAGATAAGGCAAATGCTTACAGATGAATGACTGCATGTATAACATAAGTACCCTCAGATTTAAAATTATCTATCCATGGATAGAATTCACTTTAGCTTTGCACATCAGAACATTTCCCTCTCTAATATTCAGATGCAGAGGGAAGACACACTTAGGGATGTGTGTCTAAATCATCAGTCTTTTTTGCAAATAATCAAAATGCAGAAGGAATGGGTGAGATAAGCACCAGAAAAATCCACAGCAACTGTTAGTTTTCTCCTTTTTTCAGTGAAATCTGGATTGCTGGATTTGGCCAGCAATGTTAATTACATTTTTCCTAATTGGCAGCCAATCAAAATTATTACTACACTTTTGAAGACAGGGGAAAAAAGAAAACATCTGATGTTTTTAATTTCTCAAGCACAGGTCATTGTTAACAAGTGTTCTCAAGAGCAAACAGCTTTGCTCTAACCACAAAACCCTTGTTCTTCATTAGATTGTACAAATAAGAGGCCCACACTCTCCATTTGCTTTCTCTGGCAGCCAAGAATTGCAATGATCAGATTCACAGAATTTCAATGGCTTCAAATGTAATACAATCAAGTGCAGACCCTTTCCACTATTCAAATTTTTTTGTGATCTGTTTATTTCTTCTTTGGCCTTTAGCTGCCTATAGTGTGTGAAAAAATAAACTCAAGATTCTTGTTTGGTTTTCCCTCAGTAATTGTTTGGGCATTTTATTTTCAGCACTCCTGCTAACTCTTGATACTTCTTATGCAGAATCACTGCTAGAGTGTTATTGCTGACTGTTTTTTTCCATAACACTTTACCTAAACCTTTATCCCTACTATTTTTCAATGTCTCCATTACATTTCAGTTGAAAAACGTTTTGTGTGTCTGAGACCCACTTATCACAGCAGAATTTGGATCTGCCTATCCCTTTGTGCAGCTTCCTCTGAAGTGAATGCCTGGATCAAGGGGATAAGTAGGAGTTTTATACTTCAGGTTTTTGAGCTTAAAATTTAGCTCTTCATGTTGTTTCTCTTAAAATCTTTTGTGTGCAGTTCTATCTCTATCCAGAATAACATGGAGTAACAAGTTATGTTGGTCATTTTTCATTGAGGCAATGAAGTGCTTCTAAGAAGAAGAAATTCAGTGAATATATCTTAAAATTTTAGTCAGATTAGAATTTTTTTCCCATTAAGTCTTCCTTTTCTTCTGTGCACTCTGCCTCATTAAATCCAGCTGCAGGAGCAGATTCATTATCCCTACTACTTGTTATTTGCATGAATTTTCTTTATGGGCTGAAATGTCTAAATAATGGGTGTGTGTATTTACTGTAACAAATAATTTCATCAGTAACATCACAAGTTCTGGATATACTGGTTTTTGCACAGGCATCAAAACCAAGCATCACAAATTACTCATAAAGTTTTTGGTTTTTAGATAATACTTGAATAGGGATCAGGATGGCTGGACCTCCAGTTGACCTTTGATTTCCATATGGATGTTCTTCTGAACAGCCTTCTCAAAATGAAAATTTAATTTATCTTTTTTATCATTTCCCCCAATAATTTTGTTTTGTGGTCCTGGTAAAAAACTCTCAAAAACTCATCTCTCACTGTTGTTCAGCATTATACTTTTCTTTTACCCTGAACACATTAAAAACTTATGGGTACAACAATGACAGGAAAGAAATAGCTCAATATTACAATTTTACAATATTTGGCTCTTAAAAAGATGTTCAGATTTCTGAGGACAGTCTATTTGTTTATTTTTATATTCCTCCCTCAGCTAGTTTATTCTTCCATTCCAGTGGGAATGTTGTTCATAAAGCCACCAGCAGAGCTTTCTTTCATGGAAGTGCTGGCAGCAGAAAAAAAAAACCAAACTTTCAACTTTCTCTGCTGGGTTTCTCAAGAAGGGTGCTAGTGACACAAAATTCATTTACATTTAAATATTTTCAATTTTACAGTTGAACTGCCATTAGACACTGGGGTTAGAAAGGGTGAAAAGGGAAATACCCAGAATGAAGACAGGTGAGAATATTTTTGTGATGCTGATAATGAATATCTAACTTGAGTGAAAAGCACCCTGCAGATGGAAAAAAAACCCATAGTGATACAGGAGAGACTGATCAAGAGTTGCACATCTTTACAAAAATGATATTGGTGCTGCTATGGGCACCATATTGTGAAAACAGAGATAAAATAAGAGACTTCAAAGCTTCAGGTGGTATGAGGTTCAAATTTGCCCTCCAACAGGGAGAGAGGCAGTGCATTGAGCTGTGCCAGCCCTTGCTAGGAAATGCCTCAAAGGTCCAAGCAAATCCCTTTTCCAAGATGGGATTTTGAGGAGCTCCACTGGATTTACAGAGGTTTGTGCAGTGTGGAGTAGGTGCAGGTGAAACAAAGACATCAAGAAAGTGCAGAAATCTTTCAGAGGGATGGTCAGGATGGAGTCCAAAGCAGCCAGAGGCACATGAGGGAACTTGGTTCTACACTGAAAATCACTGATGTGATGACAGACCCTTGATGGCAGACCCAGATGGCTGTTACAGTGACTAGCTGGCTCTCAGGGGATTTACTGGTAACACACTGCTTATATCAAAGATGGTAGGCTGGTTTCCTGGTTAACAGTCTTCAAAAGTTATTGATGGAATGAATTCCAAAGAATTTTGGTGTTCTGTTTTGTTTTGTTTTGTTTTGTTTTGTTTTGTTTTGTTTTGTTTTGTTTTTTCCTAGTAAACTTGTATCTGTCCTCTATCTAAATCATAGGTTAAATTACATTTTAATGACCTGTCACCAGCTGTTTGGGAGCATTTGCTATCCCTGTATTTTTTCATGGACCAGAAAGAAATGCTATATAATCAATGAATATCCAGTTTTAGTAAGAGGAAAGAAATACCTGCCATGTATTCTGAAAGATGAAAAGTGCCAACAGAATCAAGAATTATGCTATCCTCCAAAAGTATATATCTTTTTTTCACCTGAGTTTTAAGCATATTTTAAAGTTAAAATTAAAATTTTCAATCTGTTACTTCACACTTCATAATAAAAACTCTGAATAAATGGCAGAAAAAGAATTTTAGAAGTACAAAGGAAAGCAGAAAGAACAAATTACGTTGCTTAGGAACTATTTTTGTCTTGCAGGGGAACCAGAGCACTGGGTGCTTTATACAACAAGTTGCTGCCTTGAGGAACTTATGTTTTAAAAATATTTCTGGGTGTTGATTTTCAGGTCCAGCTTGCACAGTATTTACCTTGAGATGAGCACAGCAGTGAGAATAAAAGAGAATCAGCAAACACTGAGGGTTCTGTGTCCTGTGCAGTGCCTGCCCTGCCACAGGAGCATCCAGAGCCCGCTCAGCCCTTTGGAGACCCCACTGAGCCCCCAGTGCCAGCTCCAAGGGGCCACCCTGCAGTGACCAGCTGTGACAGTGACAGTGACACTGTGCCTGTGTCTGCAAGGAATCCTGTCTGAGGCAGGCTCTGGGCTCCCCAAAACTGAAACTGGTGTTCCCAAGTCAGGAGGAAAGCATGGATGGGATCCAGGACTGAGGAGGGGTGCTCAGCACAGCTCTGGGCTGCCAAGGAACTCTGCACCTGCTCAAAAGCTGCTGCTCTGTCTTCCCCTGCCAAGTGTCTGCTGTCCTGGGAGGTAAAACCTGCCTGGCTAAAAACAAGGTGGGAAACTGGGAAACACTTTCTAGTTAACAGCAGGCTTTTAAGTCTTGCCAGGCTCTGTAATACCACAGTATTTCAACCTCAGCATACCATGGAATAGCAATAAACTACAGTAGTCATTTAACAAATCACACTAAGAAAGAATACAATTCTATCTCCAGGAAAGTTTCCCATCATTTTGTGCACCTTCTTACAAGAACTGACTAATTAGAACTTTGACATGCTTGGGCCTAGGTCCAAATAACTGAGCAGGCTGTAATTTTTCAAAACCTTGAGTAAGTGAAGCCAAATATCTTCTTCCTCAAACTGGCTTGAAAACTTAAAGCCTAAAGTAAAACCACGTGACTATACTCCTTTAGAGTATCCAGTGCTCTAGCACACACATAAGACCTCAAGTAGAAAATATTTAAAATAAGTGATTAAGAGTAAGTAAAGTAAATTTCAGTAAAGAAATTTCAGTACTTTTAAAAGTTCTTTTAATTTATTTCATATGAATATGTAAAAGAGAGTCTACTCTCATAAGAAATATTCAAATTGCTTCCCTGGCAAAGAGGGAGCCTTATCTAGCCTTTTTCACTGTAGCATTTCAAAAATATTATAAGAAAAGTGCTTTATTCAACTAAACTATCTTCTAAAAAACCTTCAAGTATCTAAGAGAGACATCTTATATAACTTTATTAGGAAACTGATTGTCTGATATTTAAAATAAATCAACTTCTATGATTTACCCACAAAAACAAAAGGTGCATTTATATCAAACAGTTTTAAAGCATGAATGCCTGATTTTTTCTGTGTATCTCTTTGAATACCAATGATTTGGAGACAGCACAATAAACTGGCACTGGTTTAGATGCAGTTGCTGCTATAACAATTGTTTTCCATTATAATTGTTCTTGCCTGTTCCCTTGCAGATCATGTTGCCACACTTTTACTGTGCCCAAGCTTCCTAGTGCAGCAGTCAGAGGCTAACCAGTGTTTCCAGTCCAGGTTACCTGTATTTCCAGTCCAGGTTACCTGTATTTCCAGTCCAGGTTAGCTGTTTCCAGTCCATATTAGCTATTCCCAGCCCAGGTTAGCTGTTCCCAGCCCAGGTTAGCTGTGTCTCCAGCCCAGGTTAGCTGTTCACAGCCCAGGTTAGCTGTTCCCAGCCCAGGTTAGCTGTGTCTCCAGTCCAGGTTAGCTGTGTCTCCAGTCCAGGTTAGCTGTGTCTCCAGCCCAGGTTAGCTGTGTCCCCAGCCCAGGTTAGCTGTGTCTCCAGTCCAGGTTAGCTGTTCCCAGCCCTTGGTGCTGTTCTCCCTGACTGGAAGCCTTCACTGGGTGAACCCAGGGCACCAGGACCAGCACAGGGGCAGTGAGAAGCAGCAGCAGCCCTGGTTTGTCATGCAGCTTGTGTCAGGTGAGGTGTGAGGGCTGTTCTGCTGCAAAGTTTAGGCCCTTGAGCTCCCATGGAACAAACTGCTCCTTCAAAGCCATGAAGCCTTTGGAAAAAGCTGCGTCCACACCTCAGCAGTGAGCAGTGCAGGTTAAATGTGCCAAGGACCTGCTTTGCATTTAGCTTGTCCTGTGCTCACTGCTGCACTTGAGGGGGAGGATGGGATGACCCAGATGAGACACCTAACTTGGGTTTCATTTTCTGTGACACCCAGCTGGAGGAACACCCCACTGAAAGCAAGTCAGGAGAATCAGGCACAGGATATTTTTGGAGTTTGGTATTATCTGGAGGAGACCCGTCCTGGGGTTATGAACAATTGGAGCCCAAAACCAGTGCAGATGGGGTGTGAGGAGAGTTCTGTAGGGGGGGCATAAAGAAACATAAACCATGAACTGGACAAAGAAGAAGCCCTTGGAGTGGCATGGCAGGGCAGACCTGGTGCAGGGACGAGGGAAGCACAAGAGCAGAAGCCCTCAGGGTTAGAAGAGAATAAAGGCCCTGGTGAATGGAATTTTCTCACCTGGAGTTAAATCTGAGAAATGAACTAAAGACACCTGTATTTTGCTGCTGGTAAATGGAGCGAGGCAGTGAGAAGGCAAAGTCTCCCACGATGGTGAGCTGCTGCAAGCCCTGCAGTGCCTGGCTCCTGTCCTTGCACACTTGTGGCAGGCTCCTTTCCTCACCTGGTGAGGCAAAGGAGTCACTGGGAGCAGAGGTGGACACCTCTGCCCCATTTTTGTGTCTGGTTCCAGAGGGGTGAGCAGCAGCCAGGACTGGCCCCTGCACACAGGGAGAAGGGATAAAACTTCTCCCCTGCTGGAGAACCACAGGACACCATGGAGTGCCATGCCAACAACTGAAAATAAAACAAGCTCATGTCTGGTTTTTTGAAAAGTTTAGGGATCTGCATAACAAGAAAGATCTCCCCAGAATCTGCCTGGGAACAGAGTGCTGTGGTAGCTGCACCAGCCAAAAATGAGGAGTTGTCGCAATCAAATGCACATTCCTTCAGAATTAACAATTCCTTCTTCAAGGCACTGATGGACTGGTCTTTTGTAGCAGATCAGGGGGTTTTGGGGCAGAAAATGTCCAAGTGTTTTACTTCTCCCCACTTTGAGATGGTTTCACTTGTGGCAAGAACTTAGGAATAGGTGAAAGACTGAAGGAGGGGATGCAGGAGTGGGAAGGATGGTCTTTCACTGAAATGCTTCCACTCCCAAAAGAAACCAAATCTGTGCTCCTCAGTTGTCACTGCCTTACCTGTGAGTTCAGACTCTCTCAGTGAGCTTTGAAACCAGGGTGGTCCAAGTGACTGTAACATTTCCGGGGCAGTTGGATTTGGCCCATTGGTCATTACCATAAGAATCAAAATAACCAGTCAGAAATCCTCAGAATATTGTCATGAGGACAAAGGTCTAAAGAAATAGAAAATGACCCTGTTTTGCAGATTTAGCAATTCAAGGTTTGGGGTATGAGGAATATCTGACATCTGTGAACTCTCATGACAAATTTGAACCTATGTCGGGGATATTTTGATCAAAATGTTGCCTGCAGAAAACAAAGCTCACACTGATAATATTTATTGTTAGTACTGTGCATGAAACAAAGGAACAAATCAAAAACGTTCACAGTTCTCCAAGCAAGGAAGGTAGAAGCAGATATTTGATTATTTCACACATATTTAAGCTGGAATATGTCCCTGCAATATCTCCATAGGAACAGAGATAAAATAATGATAGAAAAATGTCCAAGAAAGTGGGCACAGGATCAATTATGAAGAGCATATAAGTCAAATATGAGATGTGAGGTGTCATGGATAATGGAGCACTGTGCCCCTATCTGAGAACTTTGTATTTTATGATTGAAAAGAATTTCTCTTAAATGGCAAAAAAAAACCCACCCCAGCCCAAAGCTAGTATTTTTCCTATTTTGTATTTCATCTCAAAATGGCATTTTTAGGTCATCCAATGGAGCTAGTAGGAAATTTATGAGTGTGCAGTTTGAGAAGAATTTAAGAAAATATGGAATGGCAAAGCCTTCCAAGAATATTGAGAAGTAATATTGCTTATTGCTTTGCAGTAGATCTAAAAGCAGCTATTCAGCTTCCTCCTCAGCACAGCCCTGCACTAAAGCAATTACATCACCAAGAGAGCTTCTGAATCAAAAGTGAAAGCTTTACTGAAGGCAACAGCAAAGAAAGTGGAAACTTCACTGGTGATTTTGTATCCTGTTTTATTTTTTTTTTTTTTCAAAAAGTTTTTGAAAGTAGTTAATATACCATGGCAGTATTTTGAATCACCCATCTGGATGGATTTTTCTGTGTGGGTTTTCTCAGAACTAGTCATTTAACTCTCTGCCACAGCAGTGCTGTGCATATGTCTCCTTGACAAGAAATTTCCATCACTGTTTTTAGAGAATAGCCAGGAATTACCCCAAAATCTCACTTCTATGTGATAATACTGTTTGTATATCTCCTATTAAACACAGAGAGCTAGAGTTCTTGTTCTTTCGTGTGGATTAATTTTCATTTATCAACCCTAAATATCATCTGATGTTCACCTAATCATTCAACACTGCAAATTTTCTGCATCTCTGCAGGAATTCAGCTTCAGAATTAGCTATCCTGAATAATTTCAAAAATTCTGCAAAATTGGTTCCCCACTGTTTACCGTTTTTTGTTATAATTTGTGAATATCTGGATAATGGCAGGTCCTACTACATAGCTTTTGAACCTCTCAGTAATATAAAATGTTCATTTACTAACATATGTTGTTACAACAGGACAGAGTCCAAAATTATTTTGGAGGTTAATTGAAGGAAAACCTCTTTAGCAGTTTTTACTGAAAGCCCTTGTCTATGTTATTAGGCCTATTTTATTAATTCCACAGATATTGGAATGACAGGTCCACCTATCCATAAACTGCCATCTTCACAGAGCACTTACAGTGTCTCATGCCATTCCCATGACTCATTCCAAATCTACAGTTTCATCCATATTTATTAATGCCATTTCTCATTACAGTTCCTTGCCAATCTGGCTGGTGCTAAGGTCAGAAGAACTGCTTGGTCTTTCCCAAGAGAGACCTCACTCAACCTTTAAGATATTTATGGCATCATATTAACCCTTTATTTTATTGCCCTGATTCTGGGTCAAGCAGCAAGTAGGTTATTTGCCTAATAGTTTGTCAAGTCTATGATTTTACAGAGTTCATTCATCTGATTTTCTTATTGAAAACAGGACCTTTGCATAGTTTATTGATTTCTGAAATGCTTGCTGTTGATAATTCTGGCTGCCACAATTTTCTGTGATCCTGACCTCTGCTCCTCCATAACAGTGATAAATTGTCCATCTTCCTTTGCAATAAGTGAGGATCAAAGCTTTTCATCTTCACTATTTTTCCTTCTCACTCTGGCAAATTCTTCTCTTTCTGATATATTTGAAGAAGTTTTGATTATTGGTATTTATGTCTTCACCAAGTTGCTCCTGTCTTTTTCTTTTTTTCTGGCTGCTTTGCTGTTTATTGGTATTTTATTTGCTATATCTTTTTTTTCAACTGGATCCACTGCCACTTTCACAGATGTAGGATTTTTTCAATTTACTCTTCTGTTCAAATATACCAGCTTTAAGGTATAGGAATGGTCCTTTTAGGCCTTAAGTGTCTAGTGTAATGTATTTTAATAGAATTTTACCTCATTGTCTGCTCATGTTAAATGTCTCTTTAAAAAGCTTACTAAATTTGGAGTAGTTTTTTTTCCTTTCCAACATTTCATTCTTCTGTGAGGGAAATCCATTGTTTCCCTCTCAGTACCACTATTAAATCCATGTATCTTCTGGTCACTGACATTGGATGGTTTTCTATCTGTACATCCTCAGCTTCCAGTCCTGGGACCTGCTAACAGTTTCTTGTCCTGCTGTGGGTCTGTGGACTGTTTGCCATAAAAGCAGGCATTAATGGGGGTGACTGCATGTTTAAATTAAATTTAGCCAGGGTATATGAGATAAGTGATATCTCCCAATGCTCTTCTCTGTTTTCTGCCCTGATTTGCCTCCTTCCAAAATGATTTTCAGCACAACTCTCAGAACTCACTCCCACTGACAAGCCTGCAGGAGGAAGACAAACTATTTAGAGACATTCGTCTTGCTGAGTTCTTCACCAGTCATCTCCACAAAGGGAGAAAAACTGCAGAGTGGAAGGCAGATGATACAAACACACAGAGCCTTTACTCCTTTCCTGCCCACCAGAAAACACCTCCCCTCCTGTGCTTCCAAGTGCACATCACTCCTTCTACACTTACCTGATGCTCATGAACAGCCACAAAAATGATCCTAGGAAAAGATACCCAGCTCCCATAGTTTAAACTGATTCAGGACTGAAGAGGTTCATCTTAATTAGGGAACATATTAACTGGCACCTCAGGATGAATCCTTGTCACACCCTATAACCCACTGATACCCATCCAGGTGAGAAAGCCCACAAGGTTTCTGTGTGAGGTGAGGTGAGGTGAGGTGAGGTCAGGTGAGGTCAGGTCAGGTCAGGTCAGGTGAGGTCAGGTCCTCACCTGCTGCACTCTGCAGTTCCCTGCCCAGCTGAATGCAACCCAAGGCATCTCACAGGGTGGCTGCTCCATCCCACTGAACAAAGGTAGAGAGGAAATCAGAGCAGCTTTAGACTCCTGCTATTTCCACTCAAATATCTCTGGTGTTATTAAAAATGTTCATGCTTCTGTTATGCTTCTTTTTAGTCTTTTCCTTCCTTTCCAAAGCTTTGGAATTTCCTCTTCACTCTTTGATCTGGCCATCTTCCTCTTTATCTTGATGTGTTTGGGGTCAGTGCCTCCCAGCCAGTTTTATGTATCTGACACATGCATGAACTGTTCACACCCTGCTCTTACCCCACAAACCATGGTTAAACACTTGCCAAAAGTATGCCTTTGGTGCAGGCACACCCAAAAAGTGCAAGTCAAGGATCTCTGGTTCTAAGTCCACACAGGAAAAAGAGACAGTGAGCCATTACTCCACTTATTTTCTTGGGAACAGAGGTGAATTGGTCCAGGTGAGCACAGGAATTGTGTCTGGTCTTGTTTTACATCTCTCTGGATATTCTGATACCTGTCTCAAGCAGTAAGGCTGTTTCTTTAGTGTCCTACAGGAACCCAGTGCTCTTCTCCTGATGCTGAATATGACTCTCCTGCAGATAAGTTGTATTTGGTGCCTGGAAATGAAGACCATTAACCATAAACATAAAGTGTTAAATTTTAGATTCTCTTTCATTTATTTTATCTATAATGTAGAAATCAAATATGACAGGTGGCTGAGAAAGTCATAAGGATTTTGTGACATGAAAACAACAAAATCATTTTTTTATTGTAAACTTTGTGTTGGTCCATGGAGGAAAGTACGAGATTACTGAAAGAAAATGGTCAGTAGGCTGAAAATGATCTTAAAGTACCTGAGCTGATCCACACCCAGTCTGGCACAGGGTAGCTATTTCCAAAACCTCCTCACATTTCTGTGAGCACTGATACAGAGAAAAACCTCTGAATTTTCCTTTAGAGACTCCTAACTTCCTTAAGAGTCCAGAAGAAAAAGGAAAAGACTGAAAAGGATTGATTGCAAGAGGATGGCAGAAACAGTTAACACTGAAAAAACCACAAAGTTTTAAGCAAACCCAAGACACTTCAGTGTCAGCCTGTCAGACTAATTGTATTAGTAAACAAGGTAAATTGTAGAAACAGGAAATAAACATTTTTTTTAAATCAAATTTTCTTTCCCTACTATAAAATAATCAGATTGGTGAAATGAAGGGGGACATTTATCGCTTTTCTTTACAAGATGTCGTGTGAAGTTCTCTGTCCTGCCAATTAGTATTGATCTACTTCACTTGATATTTCCATTCTAACAATGAAGTAACAGAAATTGAAATATAATTTGCTGAAATAATCTTTTCATTAGAATGCTCCAGACCAAGTCAATACATTAAGAGATTTGGCAGTTCATCGTTTGCAATGATATCTAATGGTGCTGCCACATGGCTTTAGATTTTAACTTAATATCTTTATGAAAATAAGCTAGTCTGCAAAATAAAACATATTTTGGAGAAGATTTTGGTGTTCAAGTTGCTGCAAAGTTAAGTGACATATGGATAGAGGTAAATGCTGGATGATAAATTGCTTTAAAACAATGATGATATTTGCTCTGGCTTTGAATTGTTGCTTTTTTTGAAGCAGAAGTGAGATGCATCTGCTTTCAGAGACAAGCTAAGTCACATTTATATCAAATCCAAGAAAACAGAGTAGGCAAGCTAGCATAATAACATTCTATTTTTCTTTTTTTTGACCTGTGCTTCTTCAGAAAATGTTTTCCATGGCTGTAATTCCACAATATTTCAGAAAGTTATCTCATCAAATCCTTGGTTTGATCTTTCAAGCAAAAGATCAGCATTGGGCCTATGAACAGATACAAATAGCCTTCCATTATGTAATTTGTTTCTTTCTGTTTTCGGGGATTTTATTTATATCTCCTCATTTCTTTAACTCGTTTGTTTGTAATTCTGTCTTTTGTTTTACAGGCAATTTGTGAGCTCCTCAGGGACAGAAACCCCTTTTTGTTGTGAATCCTGGCAGTGTCTCACTCGAAAGGGTCAAGGTCCAGGTCTGGAAGCACCAGAGTTTGACGTGCAAAGCCACCAGACCTTCCAGCACCTTCCCTGCAGGTTTCCTCAAGCACTTCAGGGCTGGTTGGCACAGTTTGAATTAACTCAGACAGGGCTGATCAGCTTTGCTCTGTGAGGAGGGCTCTGCCTCTGAGATGGCCAAAAAAGCTCCCACTGCAGTCATGCTCTGACTGTGGATCCTGCTGGGATCTGATTCACAGGAGCAAAAGGTGGTGGTGCCTGGTTTTGAATTCTGTGAATTGCTTCCTGGCTGCTACTGGCCTTATCACCTTAATCTAAAGTGACTGCAGACGAATTCTAAACAGGTTTAATATATGTAGAAATGCATGCAGACACCCAGGACTGTAGGTCCTCACACCCAGCTGAGTCAATGTCACACTTAATCTCTGCCTGAAAATGCAGACGAGTCCCTTTCCTTAATTTTGAACCTGCAAGATTAATGAGACTCCAGTTGTTTTGTTCCACTATCCCAAATTAATGAGGAAAGACCCAATATAAGAAGGATCTTACTGGTCCTTCTCTGGGTCTGTGGAGGGACCTGCTGGGGTCCACAAAGCTGATCTGGATCACCTCTGCTGTGAGACAGGCTGAGACATTTGGAGAGGCAGCAAAGGGATCTCAGCCTTTTCCTCTTCCCTGGTGACAATGTTCCCTCCTGTGCCAAAGAAAGGATGGAGACTTTCCTTAGCCCTCCTTCTGCTGTTAATGTATTTATAAAACATTCTCTAATACCTTTTACAGCAGTGGCCTTGCAGGATTTGTGCATTTTACAATGCTAGCTAACACAAATGCATAAATCAGTACATTTTAAAAGTAAATCAAGAGTGAGGCAGCCTTGAACATGAAAACATATAGATTTAAAATGTGCTGGTCAAGGTTCCTCAAAAAGATCAAAACCAATGCAAAACCAGCCTCAGTAATTACTTTGGCACTGAGATACAAATGGATATCTAAAAACTTCTAAGCAAAATAAAGAAACTTATAATTCTTTCTGAATGTAACTGAAGCACAATTAATAGATCACACCAAACCTCTAATAATCTCACAAAAGCATGAGAAAATTTGAAAATAAAAAGCTATTAGGAGAGTCTTCTGAGTGAGAAACATCAAGTGTACTGGAAAAAACCTCTAAATATATGCTTCCACAGGGATCTATGAAAATTGAAATAGAAATTTATATCTAGGGGAGGGTCAGTCACACAGAGCTTAGTGTTTTGCATTTTATTCTGTATTTTCCTCTCAATAACAGAATTCCATCCTCTTCTTCTAATACTACTCCTGTGTTCACTAAGTTATTTTCATGACTGAGAAGTGGGCATCCTGATCAGTTCTGTCCATATTTATTGATTTTTCCCTCTAAAGTAAAACTATCCCTTTTAGAATTCAGTGCTAATAAAGAAATTAAATTAACTGCTATTAGGTGAATCCAAGCAGTGTGAGGCTCAAGAGCAGCCTTCCAGATCAATTGTTTTCTCTTTTGGGTATTCAATTGTCCTCACATCATTGAAGCACAGAATCCAAACACTGCCAAAAGTCACAGGATTTATCTTCAATTTATTATCACTTCAACTTTCCTTTGACTCTTGAAATAGTTTTTGGGAGAGTTTCAACAAGTAACCACACAACCCCAATGGTACTATACAGCTAAGGTCTTAAGCAATCAAAAAAAAAAAAAAAAAGTTCAGAGTCTTCATTAAAAAATGGAAATATATATAGGTTTCTTCCCATCTTCAAATAAAGCAGCAGTCACTATTTGAATAGGAAAGCTTCGGACTTAATTTTGGATCTTGAAAAAATGAAAATCTAAATTTATAGGCTAATATAACCCAAACAGAATACCCACTTACTGGCAGCTTTCCTTCAGCTAGAAGAAATTAGACCCTTCATGGGAAGTCTCCTAACTTTGAGTCAGACCAGCCACTAGAAATTAATGTTTCTGATTCTGTTAAACAAATTAAGATTGTAGCAAACTAGCTTTCAATCAGAGACGGTCAGGCAAAAGGCATCATTACAGAATGAATGGAAAGGGAAAATTAGTGCAATATTATTTAAGTCTGCACATAATTGTAAGCCAGATTCTAAATGTTCCTTTCATTCCAAAGGGAATGTGAACAAATAATTCAACGAGTCATTTAAAAATGTACACAAACCCAAAGATTGTCAGAATCTTTTGCTGAAGTGGATCTGATGAATGTTGTGAATGACTGGTTTCAGATGCTTAAACAATCACCAATAAAGTTACTGGCAAAAAAATCAGGCTTTAATATCAATTTGTGTAAGTGCAACTTTAACAGAGATTCATGACAAGGTTCACTCTGTTACTTACCACACAGATGAAACATACTTTGGAAAACTGGATTAGAATTAATTTAGAATTATTTACACAAAGACCACAGTTGCAAAAAGATGCAAGGGATCTAGAAAGGGTTTTGCAACCCTTAAGTTCAGTAACAGTGGTACCATTCCACTCAGGCTACAGCTCAGCTAAATGATTTTCCAAGGCTAAAAGGAATAGCTGCTTATCCTTTTTTCTCCATCTGGGTTGGGATGATGATGCTCCAGTCACCACCTTTACTGTGCAGAAGCTCCTGGTATGGTCAGGGACACTTCACCACCACAGAGTAAAACTCTTTATGGAAATGGACCCAAAAAGATTCTCTGGAATTCTCTGCAATTTCTAAGAAAACTGGCTTAGCAAGAAAGAAGATAAAAGAGCAACCCAATAGGAGCAGCAGTCAGCAAGTAAATAACCCTGCTTCAGGGTTAATTAAAAAGGAATTTCTTATTAAAAGAAAGAAAATTCTTATTATGTAATCTAAAAAATAATTACTGTAATTTTAACACTACTTACTAGACCTAAGAGCCTTTACTGCATTAGTTTTATGTAGCCTATTGCATAATATTTGTAATTACATGTTTCTGTTGAGCTTCTTAACCTGATGGAAACTATTAAAGCAAGCCAAGTGAAAGAAAATGTTGACACTGGGCCTTTGTACACTTGTCATGGCACAGTATGTACCAAAGTGGTCATTCTGAAGACAAAAGGATAAGGACTCAGCTCATTCAGGAACCAAAGGCAATAATAGGTAATTTCAATGTTAAATTAACACATAAAATCAGTAAATTTTTTATCTACAGTCATGGGAAGATGCCCATGAAAAGAAACTTCAGTAAAGTCAGAAAGAGTAAGCAGAAATCTCACCATGAGGAAATTAGAGATTAAAGACTGCTGCATCAGGACATTTCTTCCTTTGACCATAAATCAAGAAATACAGTGTATTGATCTGAAAAACCTGGCATTTGCATAGTCCTGGGTATCAATATTAATCTCATTTTCAAATGCATGGAATAAAAAGCAATATGTTCTTGCAACTGGAAATGTTCAGAAAAAGAAGGTTCCAGCCATAAACACAATCTAGATTTCCTTTTTTATGCCTTTTTTTTGTCTTATTTCACCTATTTTTGGCTTTTTTCTCTTTTTTCAATGGGTTATATTTTTACTCTTACAAAACTCATTAAAGAGTACCCATTAGGCCTCTGTATAAAATAGAAAGAATTCTTTGAACTGTAAATTCATTGTAAAATATATGTCCTTGTTTTCTTAACTAGTTTTAATCTCTCTTTGTTGTAAGAGTATAAGATTATTATAAGACATATTCTTTTAATGTGTCTTTATTGTAAGATAACACATATACAGTAGATTAGATTTAAATGTTCATTTAAGTTAGAAGGAAATGGCATGAATAAAAAAGATGTTGTCACTCAAAGCCTGTATTTTATTTTAATTATTGTATTATTGTAATTTTCTAGATGAGGCATAGATAATATTTTAACAAACTGTTTTATTACTAAAAATACTAAAAAACACTTTCCTATTTTTCTAATGCCAAGAAATTGAAACTCTGAGGGCTCTCTTCACCAGGTTAGCCAGTAGCCTGAGTGAGATACAGCTTCAGATGTAGACTCCAGGTATTCTACTTAGACTGTCCCAGATGAAATTGAGATGTCTGTGTGTGAGTAAATGTTTAAAGCTCCCATTTTAGCCGCTGGAGTCCAAAAGTTTCAGTCTCAAGCAAGTGAATAGGTGCCTACTGTGAGCAGGATCCCATACACAAGCTATTTAGGAACATGTTCCTTCTTTCCTTTCTAACTGAAATACAACCAGTGCACAGAATAAAGTCACATTTTAATATACTTTTGTCATTCATGTCCAGTATTTTATTCTTTGGTGAGAGACAGCACTTCAAGGAGCTGTCTACACAGTCACACTCAAAGTGAGATGTGCAGACATTCACAAACTTTCCTGCCTAGAGGAAAGTAATAAAAGGGCAGCTTCTGTAGCCCTGTTAGACACTCATTTCTGGTCTCACATTCAAGATACAAGGTCTGGATTAGAGGCTGACACTGGCACCTGCTCAGTGGTTACAGAGACTTTTGTGTCTCGGCTGGGATACCACACTTGTGAAACACCACACAGCAACAGCAGCCTGCACTCGTTCTTTGGGGATGCTCCTGAACCCCCTTAATCACTGGGATTTGTAATAAGTTCAGAAGCAGTCCCCAACAAGTCACCCAGCTCCTGCTATTTGGGAAGTTACTGCTTTTCTAACCCTTCTGCTGTGACCCACTCACCAGCCAACCCCAGTGCCCTGGGTGGCTGTGGAGATCCTGTTTGTGCAGAGCTGGGAGAGGCGTTTGCCAGAGCAGTGGTTTTCAATAAGCTGTGCAAGCACCTTCCTGGAATTCAGCACATTATTCATGCTGCAGCTTATTCCTAGGGCAGCACGCTACAGGGTGGTTATGGAATCAGTTTTGACAATGGGTAGAAAGTTCAGGCTCAGGAACTCCAACATTTCCCAAGAATATTAGATTAGGCTGTTTTTTCCTTATGCTCCAAGACATGAATGTCTTGTGGAACAAATCTCAAAATAAACTTCATTTGATTCATGCATTAATTTTATGAACACTGGTTAAACAGAATTTGAAGCTCATAGCCTTTACATTAATATTTTTGCCAGGGCCCAGATACCTCTGCTTTTTCAGCAGGCAGAGTGAACATGAAAAATAACAAAGGCCAAGACACCTTGTCTTGGTGGGGAACAGGTTCAAACTCTGTGTATCTCTGCCCATAGCTATTATGCACAGTTGTGTACCTAAGGGTCACAGTATCATCAGTTCCCCCAACTCTGTTGGCATTGCAAATTTTAATAACTCACAGCACCCAATGCAGAAATGAAATTTCTAAAGCAACACAATTAATAATATTCTCAAAGAGAATTTAATGAGGTTTTAAAAACTCCTAATTTAAAATGTTCTTTTTTAATCACGAATTTCACAAAGGACATCCTGTAATACAGAATTTATTCATTCACTTAAAATGCCCAAGACCTGCCAAACTATGAATTAATAATGATACCTGGTCTTTTATGTCAAATCAATCCTACCACTTTCCCTCCTGGGGAAAAGTTTGTGATATTTTGTTGTCTGCTTTGAGTGATTTCAGTGGACTTGAAGCACGAAAGTTCAGCAGTGTATATTTTGAACCCTGCCCTGCCTTTCTCAGCAAGGTGATAGGGGAGTCTGTGGCATCTACTTGTTTGTACTTGGGTGTGGGGATCTCTGGGTTCTTACTGTGACCCTGGTGGGAACTATTCCAGTAGCTTCAGTGAATGCAGGATCAAGCAAATAAAGGGGGGGGAAAGCAAACGACTTAGGACAAAAGACAAATAAATTGTATGTTTGTAGGCTGCAAAATGGAGCAAGCAGACAACCAAGGAAAAATGAAGTTAGTCCATCATCCAGGGCTGCATTTCAAAGATTGACCTATCCAAAGGGAGAGAGAAAGAGGACTTGGTTTTATTAGCACAAAAGCAGTCTGCACAGAATGGGAGGTACTTCTGTGTCTTCCCCTTTGAATGGCAACGGATCAAATACAGAAAACAAGTTGGGGACAGTAAATCCCACATTGTATTCCTACTCCCCATCTCCCTTCACCCAAAAATGACTGGTGGACTCTGTTTAAAGACAGGATTTGTGGCCAGAGTACCCACTTTTTTACTTTTCTCCTTGCAATCCATGTAACATAAAGTGGGGGCACAGCTGAGGAAACAAAGGCTGGGAAAGTCACAGAAGTCTAACTCATTCACAGGTTTCTGCCAAAGAATAGAGGTTCAGCAAAAGGAGGTATAGAGACAGCCCCTAGCCAGGACTGCCTACAGACATTTTCATTAACACATTATTTAGAGGTGAGGTTTGTGCCTGAGACAGTAGCGAGCTGAGCTCAACCCAATACCCCAATGTCCCTCACCAACACAACACACCTGCTTACAACCCCCACAACCACATTTCCTTCTCCACCACCCTAGAAACAACCTCCCCAAGCTGCTGCATCCCTGATGCTTCCCTTACTGCCCTCATACCCCTCTGAGAAATCATCCTGTGACCCCACCAGTGCATCCATTAATCCCTGAGAAAACAGGAGGAGCAGCCATGAAACACAACATTGCAGCCAAGCAAAACAATTTGGGTTTATTTTTATAGCATATTCTAAAAGATCTGGAAGGACATGCATTTTGCTTATCTGCCTTCCAAATAACCTAATGCCTGTTCCTCATTAGTGCACATTAACACAAGCTGGGGAGACAACCTGGTATTACAAAGGATACTTTGGGATTAGGAGCTTCTGTGGTTTGTAAAATGTAAATTTACGTTTACGGGCAGGCAGGGGACATCAGATATCTCTGTTTCCCCTGCAGGGATTTTTGGAAATTGCTCCATATCAGATCCTGCAGTGGAAAATGCTTTCAGGTCTGGAGCATGAGGTAAGGAGTCAACACAGAACACAAAAGCGACAGACTTCTGAAAGACTGGATGGAGCCTGACTCACCACAAGAGGGTTTTTAAAATCATATTGAGTTTTTTATTGATGGCACTTTCATATTTGCAGCTGAAGTCAGTGGCCTGGTAAACATTTGATTTATTGTGAGTTTCACCACTGAAAAAGAACTGTTCACCACTCAGCTCTGGCAGATTTAGCCAAAGTTTCAGCAAGGCTTGACTGCAACATACCCTCAGGTACAGACAGCTCAGAAGTTACCTC
Organism: Cisticola juncidis; assembly: GCA_013400215.1. Taxonomy (NCBI): domain Eukaryota; kingdom Metazoa; phylum Chordata; class Aves; order Passeriformes; family Cisticolidae; genus Cisticola; species Cisticola juncidis. The sequence goes on along the minus strand of VXBR01004196.1, from coordinate 1,926,842 downwards.
CAGGGCTGTTTTCTGAGCAGAAACCAGGCAGAAATGGTCTAAGAGCCCTGACTGCAGGACAGAGGTTTTGCCTGTCCTGAGCTGAGACAACCTGTTGGGTTTTCCTTCTATCAATAGTTTGTGGAAGGGCTGAGCAAATGGAATCTTGAATAGGTAAAGTGAAGAGCCCCAGTACAAGCAGATTGTGGCAAGAGGTCCTGCTTCTACCTTCCTACAGATGTATGCAGATGAAGGATGAGTCTGCCCAGCAACAGGAATGCATAAATCCAGCCCATCTGACTACTTTTATTCTCAGTGTTCAGACACAGAACAATAATATTTGAGTCTTAGCACAAAGCTGTTTTACTGTGGTTCAAAGATATTATGTTTATGTTTTCCTTTGCATTTGATAGGGGCTGAGCATGTACCAATACTCAGTCATAGCTGATTTTGTGGGATCCCTAAGTAGCAGTGGCAGTAAAAGGTGTGGAAAAAGGGTTGCATGGCACACGTGAGATGTTCTGCTCAGAGCAAAGACATCTCCAGTCCCAGGGGGGTTGGTCCTTGATGCTCAGCCCCTGATGAATCCCATCATGCCCTCATCACCACACCGTGTGCTGAGCACAGCAGCTGTCCTGCAGGGTCATTGTTCACCAGGTTAGCTGGGTACCACCATCTCCAGCCTTGGCTGCACAGAGATTTAAACCACACTGGATGACACAAACCCCTCCTGCACACCTTATTCTCATTACATTCAGAGCTTTTGTTTTTTTTTCATTTAGTGAGAGGAAAAGAAATATGATTTGGCTGTTTGTCTGAGCTCAAGTAGCATAAATCACTGGGTGATGCCCATGGTGATAAATGAGGATTTTCCTCTATCAGAAGCAAACTCTGTGGGGAGTGACAGGTAGAGAACTGAGCTTGCTTCAGAACAGGGAGCCTCTCAAAGTCCTTTCTCTCTGTTTTCCTATGAGGCTATGCTCCTTTGGGGAAACATTTCTGAGGAAAGCTATGAGTAGTGAGAAAGCACAAGCTTTACTTTACTATGCTGAATAATTCACACATCAGTATATGGACAGAAAGCTGTAAATTATCTCATGCTCAGATGAAAGATAAACAATCTTATTAGAAGAAATTAACTGATATAGGCTCGCTTATCTCCTGGACTCCATGTATGAACCTAGCCTGAAGATATGGATACAAAATTCCCATGTCAGTATATGATGAAGAGAAGACATCCTTGTAAACCAAAGACATACAAAATTTACTGTTATACATTTATATCATACTGTTATTTTGTACAGAAAATCAGATTTACACAACAGCATTTAATAAATATGGCTCTTGGCATTAGCTGCACTCCCATATATTTTTTAAGAATTTCAAGCCTTACTTAACTTAGTTTTACAGTTGCTGTGATACCCAGAGGTACCACGGAGTCAGAATTCATCTAATCCCCCGAGGTAAAACAAATGTCACAGGTAGCAGCCAGGTCCCTCTCCTCTGAAATGCCTCCACCATACGTCAGTGCCAGGAACCAGTGCTGACCTATGCTGAGGCATTTTGACTTCTGCTTGATGTTGCAATGATATTCCCAGCACTATTGTTAAAAATCATGGGCTCAACTCAGCTCCTGAATTTTTTCCGAGCTCAAGAGCACTTCTGTCCTCTACTAGCACTTGCTGTGGTCTCTGCTATGATTTACTAACTTCATATATCTGATTTCAGGGTTAATTAGAAATTTTTCAGAACTTCAAGTGGCAGCCTTGGTGACAACTGACACAGTCTGGATATAGCAGGGAGCAAAACCCAATGACTCAGACTGAGGAATTAACCTGAAAGTGTCCAAACCATGGATGTGTGTTATGAGTCCCTCCCCCTAATGCTGTCTAGTGGATCAGCTCTATACAGAAGCAAAGGAAAACTATGGCCAAAGAAGGCAATAACAAAATACAAAGGGAGAATTTATACCTCTACAAATCACTCCTTTAAAAGGTGAATAGATTTGGTCCTATCTCCACAAATACATGCAATACTGCACAGCAGCACAAGACTGGACAGGAATTCTCCCACTGTCATGCCCAGTTTCCCAGGCACCATTTAATCTGCTACTGATTTGTCTCCTTCTGGCTCTTCAGCTGACAAATCTGACTTTGCCTGTTTCTCATACCAGGATCTCCCTCTTACCACACAGAGGCAATTATTAGCATGAAAGGGTGTTTGAAAAGATGAAATGCAACTTCTTTACAAGCTGTTCTGGGGAGTTTTCCTGTCAGTGGGTGTACTCTACCCAGTGAGGACTCGTGCAAAGCTCACAGACAATAATGCCACCACAGCTGACATACCCATTTTCCAGATACCTTTATCTTTTAGATGGTGGAAGGTCCTGGGGAGGATCATCTCTGTAGATGTGTTTATGATTTTAGTCCATCCTTATGTAACATTATACATTGCAGTCATTGCTAACATCAACAGCTATTTCACCACCAGTTTGCAAAGCACAGTGACTGCAAATTACCCTTGATTTGTTTGCATCTTTTACAACAAACAAACCTCCCAAAAACAAGTCAACATGTCCATCTCATTTATCACTGCAGCCTATTTTTAATTCAGCATTTTTTAAACACTAGATTTGCTTATTGCTGTCTTTGCACAGAATAATGCCCCATTATCATGGTATTTATATCAGAAAGTACCAAAGGCTAAATTTGTAAAAACAAAGTTGAATAACTTTGAGTTGATTTGAATACACTTTGATTAGCAGCCATAAAAGGTTGCTTATAAAATAGAATGGCCTGGAACTGTAGCTTCCCATTTCCTGGTATCACAGATGTCCTGTTATTATGTCTCAGTCAACAGATATGCCAACAGCAAGGCAGCTACCAGACTTTATAAACTTCCTCATAAGTCTGTATTGCCAACAATTCTGACTATGATGTGGAGTCCCACAATTTTTTTTCCACCAGCAAATGCAATAATTTTTAAGAGGTAGGAACCTGTTGGATATAAGCCAATGTTCCTGTATTGGTAAAATATTAATAACTCAATAACAGTATATCAAGATGCCTTAGCCTGAAGGAAAGGCCAAAAATAGCTATCATTATCCCAAGTGGAAAGATAGAAATTATCTTTCAGACTCATCTCTTTAAATTAACATTTACAGACCAGGAAAGATTGAGTCCAGTCTGAGGATCATCAAGACACATTTCAGTCTGGAACTCAGCAGTCAGGTATTATTGCCCCAACTGAAACTCAAATGTGATTGTCTTTGTCAGTTTTAACGAGGGGGCAAATGACTAAAAGATGTGACTGGAACCCCTACTTCTTGTCTGTCCTTACTCTTGCCATGAGACCTATGCTTACCACTGGTTGGCTGAAGGCTAAAATCTCTACGAAGTACCTGTTTTGCCTATTTCTACTGTCATTTTGGTAGAGCTGCCCTGTTTCTCTGTGTAATCAGATGCTGTGTATTTATTAACCACCAGTACAGATCGCTCCAGGAAAGAGGCACTGCAGCATTTACATGAAACAGGACTCAGTAGGATGAGGTTTAGGTTCTGCCAGATGGCCAATATAAAAACCCCATTGCTGTGTGTTTGCCAGCAGTTCCAGCAGGATAATATCCCCACAACATGGAGGAAGCAATACACATGTCCCTCTTGGCATTGCTGTGGTTCCAGAGTCACTGGGGGTCTGCTGCACAGTGTTCCACTGCCTTAGGCTGGAGCAGCCTCAGGTACACACCAGCTCCAGAGGGAAGGATGCCCTGCTTGTTCAAAACCAAAAATCACAGATGAAGGGACTTGAAAATACTGCCTGGCTCCTATATCTGTGCCATATCTTGCTTGCAATTAAACAGAGAATTCAGTTTTCCAGCTTGGCCAGCCCAGTTTTGCCATAAACAACATGTTCACTTTAATCTGTAGCCCCCTAAAGTGAAATATTAAAATAAACACATAACACTCTTTTCTTCCAAACTATGCATTTACTCCATTTAATAGTTTCAGAGCTACATTTCCTTCTCCTTCCTCCGAAAGCCAAACTTGCAGCTAGAGATTGATTTTATTCTGTTATTTCCTAGGGTTCTGGGTAGTAGAAACCAAATGTTATTTCTACTTGTTTTGATTCTTTTGTTCTTGAATTAATGCAATCTTTTCCCGAGATAAACACCATGACTATTTAATAAAAAACACATCTATACTGAAGGGCAAAGCCAGGCATTGTGACAACAAACCTGGTACCTCAGGACACAGTCTAACAGATGAAATTATTTAACCACAAGAATTTGTTGTGGGATCTTGCAGAGAATGTGGATAGGGGCTTGAAGATAATTTTACTCATTTCCCATAGGAGACAGATCTCAACTTAATAAAATTGTTCTTAACAAAAAGAGAATAACAAATGAGGATTTTACTCAGACAGACTGAGGAAATACTGCTTGTAAGTTATTTTTGACACAGATTCAAAAATAATCGGCAAAAGAAATTTTCCTTTGTTTATGAATACAAGCCTCACTTTATCAAGATTCTGTTGTTTTTAACAGATAGATCAAAACAAGTTTAAATGATTCCCTGTGTTTTCGTGATGTATTGTTTTGCATTTGAAACTGGGCAGGGAAATCACCCCAAGGAGAATGGCAAGGCAAGTGGTTTGCCTCTGACCCAGGGAGAATTTTGTGGTCAGACAAGGGAGTGTGTGCACATCCTGAGTTATGGGGGGCACATGCATTGATACTACCAGCACCCACTGCTTTCAACCACTGTCATGAACTTTCATTACTTTTCAAGTATGTTGGATTATGGTAGTGGAAATACTAGGATCAGTCAGAACAACCAGTAATATCTATCTTCTGTCTTAAAATCCCTTAGGTGGTCCTAAGACAGGGCATCCAGCAACATGGAGAGAAAAATGAAAGTGGGACATAAGAACAGACAGAATAAATTGACAGAATGACGTGTTTGCAAAATGTAATCCTTGTAGATGTACTATAGGCAAAAAGTGTTTTGTACAGCTAAATTTTGGCAATTGCCAATGTATCTGAATCTGAATGAAGGTACAAAATGACACTTTAATTTACAGGACAACTGCAGATGAAGGGAATACAGGTGACCTCGCCCCTGATTAATAATAGCTGTGTTAATTACCCAATACAGCCTCACTCTGATGAGTCAGAGCTATAGCCAGTAAAGATAAATGTGATAAAAGGGAGCGGGTTAGTGGGTGAAGGGGAATCATGGGGAAGGAGTGAGAGGGTCATGAAGAAGGAGGTTCTGGGAGAGAGAATCACTGCTGTAAGGTCTTTCTGAGTCTGCAGTCACTGTCTAGCTGGGTAAAAGCCTGCGGTCAGATTCTGCAAACTGATACATGCAGTGAGAGTTTAGCAGGGAATATCCAGCAGTGAGAGGCTGCAAGGGAAACCCCCAGCAGGAGCTGCTGCAGCCAGAGTCAGTGAATGGCTGGAGTCAGGATGGCTGAGCTGTAAAGAGGAATAAACCAAGACCCTTTTCATGCTGTGATAAAGAAGGAGTCTGTGCCTCAGCTCCTTTCTACCCTGTATCAAAAGGGCTGCTGAAACAGACAACTTCTGAAATATTCTTGTCTTTCATTCCTTTCTTCTTTTCTTATGTGAACTTGCTTACACAGAAATGTAATTCCATAAATTTTCATTAAAACTGTCAGTTTAGAAATATTCAGTGTTCAGTGAAGAAGCTCAATTCACTAACACTGAAATAGTTAAATAGATTACAAATATATCAATAGGATAATATTTACATTATTATAATATAGAACTGAAAAGTCAGAATTCTCAGCCTCTCAACCTGCAGGTATAATTGAATTTAAATTAATTGCATTTTTTCAAACTTTTTTTTGCATGGCCTCCAACAAAGATAGGATCAAAGTGGATCCCTGGAAGAGTTAGGCAATAAGCTACAGTTGGTGCTGCTTTACATGCTTAATGTCAAAATCTGAATGGCCAGAACCCAAACTCAATTTCTGCCCAGCATCTCAGAGCACCAAGAGCTGTTTGCAGCACCAGCATTTTTCACGTGCCTTAACCTGTCTCAGCGTGAATGGCAGCTGTGATGTAAATTCCATCTGAGCTCTCCCAGGATACAGGAATGATGTGCATTTCCACATACACTGCTTCAGAGTCCTGATGAGAGCTAAGGTGTCCTCCGAAAGAGACACAAACTCTGAATAGGGCTCTGTATATTGCTAATCACTTGCTGTCAACCATAGTTTAGCATACAGCAGTTTTCTGTGATTGAGAGTCTGTGGTCCCATACTGTCTTCTGCTTGAAGGCAATCAAATCTGTCTCTTCTATGAGTCTCCTTATCACTAAGCTAAAAATTGTTTTGGGAAGGGGCCAGACTGAACCACAGTGACTGAGGGAATTCTTCTCAAATCAGGCCTAGGTTACAGTATCAGTAGAGCCTTGCTTCTCCTGGGAGGAGGCTGTGGCATTCCTGGAGAAGCAAAGCAATCTGCACTGCAGTTCTTGGCTATTTTATTTTGCACCAAGGAGTTACTTGACTGTGACAGGAGAAAGGAAGGGAGAAGGTGCCATGGAAGTCATGCTGTGTCACCCTTGTGCTTACTCCTCTCTTTCTGGCCAAATGAATATTTGATTAGTTGATATAAAGTCAAAGGATTTCAGGTAGAGTTGGCTGCAGAAAATGGATGTGTTTCACACAGCTGCGTTTTTCTCCCCTCAACTGAAACACAAAAATCCCTTTGTGTGATCAGTCCTACTCTTATCCAATGTGAAGAGTAAACCCAGAAGTCCCAATCACTTTTATTGATGTTTTAGGAGAAATATTCCCCGTTAGAGGAGTCATTGCATCTGCTGTGTTTGGAAGAACAAAGGGTCAGCGACAGAGGGGAGAGAGCGAACAGCGTTACCTCATGCACGGATGAGAGGAGAGTTCAGGAGGCACTGACAGGAGTGTTTGCAAAGCCCAGGGGGCCTGAAGTGTCTGTGCTGTGGTATGAATTAAAGCTAACAAACTGTAGTGTCTTTTGAAAATCTATCTGTTTACCCAAGGCACTGTCCAGAGCAAAAGATTTACCCTCAAGAAAATGTTAGACAAATATTTTTGAATATTTCAGAGCTGTGGAGTATCCCAGACCTTCCACGTTTTCTGGACACATCTGAAAGGGTCATTCCAAATTTGAGTCAATCAGCTTGATAACCACTGTATTAAAATAATTAAGTATACTGGACAAAATAATAAAATTAAAGTCTCAGAGGAACTGGAAAAGGAATAAAGCAGTTTTCAGGCTCCTGGCCATATTTAAGCACAGCAGGTAGAAGCAGGATGAAGTGTTGTTCCTTTGGGAGATGGGGGCTTCTACTTCACTGGCTTATAAGAATGGGCACTCAATAACTTGTAAAATTAATTTCAAAGCCATACTAAAAGCTGAAAGGCAGAGTAAGGAAGCACAGTCTGAAGAAGGCACATTTTGGGTACAATTTGATGCACTACTAAATTTCACCAGCTATCACCTGGAAGGGAAAAATATATTTATTAATAGATTTAAATTAATCAAAGAGTGAATTAAATCCTTGGGGCCAGTGGTAGACAACAGCCTGTGACCAGCTGCCAGGTTGCAGAGAGCAGCTTTGGTTTCAGCAGCTTGCCAAGATGACTTTTGTTAAGTGGCATCAGAAAAACATGGTTTTACAGACAACTATATTCATTGTTTCAGCTCCCCCGAGAAACATATACAGAGAGTGCATAATTCCCCTGTGTGAAGTCCTTAATGCAGGCTGGGAAATAGTTCTGGAAGCAAGGCACGCTTTGGGGAGGCTACTGCATTATTCCTTTTAGGAGTGATCTCATCATCTAGTCGAAATGAAATGTCGCCTCAGTGTTTCTGGAAATTGAAATTCTCTCAGTGGAGAATGGTTGTTTGCTATGGGGATTAAAATGTTACCTCTCCGAGGAATTTTTACAGAAAAAAATGCAAAGAGAATTCTGTAGTTGAACAGGACCAGGGGGTGTTGAAAACTCAAAGGAAGGTTGGGAGTGAAGTATGTTGGTCATCTTCATATACAAACACAGTAATGAAAAGTCAATGTTGAGTTAAAATCCTTTAAGATGTTTGAAATGGCGTCAGAGCATCCAGGAAAGCTCAGGAAAGGCTCACCTTTCACGAAAGTTTGGAGCAGAAACAGCAACACAGAAGAGGTGCACTCCATCATTTCTGTCAGCTGACATTGATGGCTGAGGCTCATGATCAGAAACTGCATTTGACAAATTTCTGCTGTATACACTTGATATGATTCAGAATATACTTGTCACTGATACGAAGCCTGAAATTGAGAACTAACTCATGGATGCACAAGTTTCATTTATGATTACAGATGCTTGCAACATGACAGCTTAAGTAACATCTATGTGAATTTTTTTCCTAAAGGTGTTTAAAAAGCAAACCAAAGAAGTTCTGTTACTAACAACTTTTCAAAAGAAGGTAACACAAAATATTTTATTCACTCAGTGTCTGGAACTGTGAACTAAAGGTTATGTCACTCTCCAGTTTGGTGAGACATGATTTTTTTCATTATATCAGGTAGAAATCAACTGTAAATTGGGTCCTTCAGACTCACATTGATGATGAAATCTAAGAAAAGGCAGGGCAGTGGGTTTAGCTTTCCATGTATTTTTGAAAGATAGGATGCATCATTCCTTTCATCCATGCTTTAAAAAACAAACAAACAAAAAAAGCCCCAGTAGCAGTGCTGTACCCCAGAATTTGTTCAGAGTTGTAAATCCTAATATTATTCTTATAGTTTGATACTTGATGTCTAAGACCCATAAAAGGGCAAGATTTTAGATTCATGTTATACACCTACTTAGATGTATGGTGAGTTGGCTCTTAATTTTGATAACAACTCCTAAGTCTAGTAATTCAATAGTGGAGTGATGGATTCTACTTCAGTGTCAAGTTCATTATCTCAAGACAGTTCTGATGACAACTGTATCCTTGATAGGATTTAATCAGTGTGCTCCCATTAAATCCCTGGAACAGCATTACTTATACATATAGTGCATGTTTAATCTCTTATGATTAAGTGACTCCCAAAAAAGCAGAGACATCTAAATGAAGAGGAGTTGAAGGATTACTATTCTTCCAGCAGGATGACAGGTCCCTACATCCCCTGATTTTTACATGGCAGTGCTGAGTGATGGTGTATGGCTTGTCTTCCATTTCTGGGTTATAGAATGGGCAGTGGGCTCTGATTTAGCAGAAGGAGCCAGGTGAGTCATTTTGATACCATCAGACTGCAGTCTTCAAACCCTCAGAATACTCCACTCTGAAACATCTGCTCCTCAAAGAAAAGGGGACAAGAAAAAAGAACAAAAACAAGGCACCAAGCATTTCCCAAGAAAACTTGAGGAGCAGAGTGAGATTTTTTCCTTCCAAAGAGCATTCTAGATTTCACAGGTTGTAGACAGAGATTGATCAGTGAGTGTGAGTGGACAGATCAGGTTTTATTTCTTGTTGAAGTCACAAGGGACCTACAGCACATGAGGACCAAAGCAAAGATGTAGAGCACTCAGGCACTAACAGGTATTAAGAGAAACTGCAGAAGTTACCTTGACAGAGAAATATGGTTGCAGAGAGAAAAAATATCCCATGGCTGGCTGCTCTTTGATGCAACTTTTAAGCCCTCATCAAGGATGCACAGACTGCAGATGACTCACAAAGAACCTGGAGTGATGCTAAAAACACAAGGACCACATCCAGGGACTCTCTTTTGCTGTTCTCTGAAAGAAGCAGTGTGTAAGGCTGTGGAAGTGAACTTCTGGGGGAAAAAGGGAGTTAAAAAGAGGATTTTATTTCAGAGAAAAGTTGCTTCTAGTATAACCTGCAACTCACTGCTTAAGGGGGCAGACATGGAGAATAATTCAGAAGATATTCAATTATCAAAAGAGAGGAGGATAAATAAGCACTTATTCAACATAAAATCAAGATGCCAAGAACAAATTAATCAAGTCACTCAGGGATAAGAGGAGATAAATGTGCTAATTCCCTATACAACAATGTTACTGACCTGTGTCATAATAGGAATTGAAATGCATTTTTGAGCATAAATTCAGGCTTGTAGGGAGAAATGAAACTTGGTGAGATCTCCAGGACTGGAATGCTGCTTCTTCTCCTATTATCTCTTTAGGAAGGCATGAGTGGACAAAGAGAGAGGTAAAGTGTTATTCTATGTCAAAAATTATATTGTTTGCTGGAATCACTTAGAGCTCAGAAGCAAACATTTAATGACTCTTTACAAGGCAATATCCTAACAGGACAGAGTGCCAGAGACCAAGGACCTGACCACAAGCTGATGAGCCTCACACTAGGAGCAAGAAAGCTTGTAGGCTACTGAGCCATGCAAAATAAGGGAATCAAAACAAAGGGAGAGGAAGCTGTGGAGTTGACAGTCATTAATAACAGTTCACAGCAAAGAAGAGAAATCATCCTGTGGTCAGAAAAAAGGTAAGCTTACATGATAAGCTGTCAAATTGCCAATGGAAGAGAAAAAAAATAAAAGAGGAGGAAAAGAGGAACACAGCATGATGAAGGATCCTCCCTTTTCATAGAGCAGTTTGTTGGTGACTGGTTGGCCAGCACATCTCATTGAGTGTCCAGCAGTGGTGTGTGAACCTGAGAATGGTTGAGCTGATAATGGGTAGTTCCAGCTCATTGCAATGTATAGAAATAATAAATGAGATGTGGCTGTGTATTCCTAAGCTGTGTGCCTGGTCGTGCTCTTCAGCCTCTGCAGCTGCTAAATGGTGACAGAATAAAGGGAACGTCAGTGTCACTCACCAGCATCTGCCTCTTTGCACCTGAGCCAGCTTGTTTGCACTTTGCCAGAATTTTTGACAGGAACTGCTGAAGTCTTGCACTTGCTGCTGTTCAGAGCACAGCTGTTGCCTAAAAAAAAAAAAAATAAAAGTTTTGATATTAAAATGTGAGCATGGGGAATACTGCTCCAAATCATCGTGCAATCAGACTTTTACTAGTAGCCTCTTCAGAGTGAGCTCTGTGTGATGCTGCACAGCTTTATGTAACTACAACTTCAAGTACATGATTTGAGCACATCTGCTCTGCATCTGCTTTACATGAGCTGTTCCACAGAGTCAAAAATGTGAGAACAGCTTTTATCACATCAATTGGAGGTAAAAAACCCAACTGGAAAAGCATGAATAAAAATAAAGTTAAAACAGTTAGAACCCTGTGGCTGGAAATTAGATTATTCCAGCTAAAAATTCAGACCTGAGTGCTAAAATGAGATAATGGTAATAACAATAATATTAAAAATGTTTCACAAGCTTTGCAAGGAAAAGTGAAAGAGAGAGATAAAAAAGAAAAGAGAAAGAAAAGAAAGAAAGAGAGGAGAGAGAAAGAAAGAGAGAAAGAGAGAGAGAAAGAGAGAGAGAGAAGAAAGAAAGAAAATAAAGAAAGAAAGAAAAGAGAAGAGAAAGATATTGAGGAATATAAATTAGTCCATAAAACTAATAACTGGTTGAGGCACAAAGAAAACTACAGGGTCAGGAAAGTCTTGGATAAAAGTAAATTTCGAACAAAGAAATATGTAAAGAAGTGAGAGGTTTTTTTAATACTGAGTGATGCCTATAGAATTGCCTACAATATAGAGAAGATATATTTCTCTTTTGGACTTTGTTGAGCAGTCAATATGCTGTGATGGCAGCACATCTGGTGATGATAATGTGTATTTTCTCTTCTGACAGTGAATCAAAGAAATATTAAAAAGAAGTTATGAAGTTGTATATTTTTATATCAGTAGGTCTGGATGGCTTGCATTGGAGAGTTTAAAATCTTGTTCGAGCAGCTCTCCATATCCTTAGCACTGATTTTCAATAAAACTTAAAACGGAAAGCTTGTTTCAGAAAACTGAAAGGAAGCCAGGGCTATAAGAAAATATGAAAAAAGCAAAGTAGAGAATTTGATGGGCCTACTGGGCCTTTCAGCTCTGAAGAATGGCCAAACTAAGGAGGGGTAGTAAAATTGTTTCTTATTGCCTAGTATATATTGAAAATAGGATGTACTAGTTAACTTGATATATTTTCTCAATGAAGTAATATGTTTGGTTGAAAAAGTAATACAGTTGATACAAACGCAGAGCCTTCTACAATTTCTGACCATGTCATTAGAAATTTAAGTATTACAAAATGAAAAAATGCACATTAATTGTGTGCTTTTAAACCTTAATTGAAAACTCGGTGCGTGGATATCTAAATACAGCTGGCCAATGAGTATGATAATATTTAGCATTTTTCTTAAAAGCTTCCAGAGAAGATTGGCAGGTGAGATGAACCTGTGAGTGTCATAAGCTGTGAAGATGGTCCCCCACAGAAAGTCTGGCATTGAAACCCAAGGAAGTTGGACACAGGCCACATTCTCCTTGGCTGAAGCTGGCATGGAGGTCACAGCAGATAGAGACATGAAGGGGAGTTCATGCTATGCTGCTCTATGGTGTTTCCAAATATTTCCTCTCATTGGAAAAGACCTGAACTGTTAAAAACTACAGGTGAATTTTACAAGGGGAATTGCACTAGTGGGACACCACGTGAAAAGAAGTGACTTCTTTCAAAAAGGATTTTGTTAAAGGGCAGACAGTATGGAGAAGGAACATGTGAAGGATGAAAAGATAAAAAATTGTTCTTTATACTGATACAATCAAAGAGCTCTGCTGGCTTAGATTTATGCAGAGAAGATTAAGGGGATGACTTCATGTAGATTTGTAAGTACTGACATGAGAACAAAAATCTCATAATAGAGTGTCCTTCAGTACAGCAGTCTGAGACATTATAGTAGGTGTTGGGTGGAGGCTCAGGTTAGAAGGATCAGACGAGTCAAAAAAGATGAATTAAAGACACTGAGTCTGGCTTTTGAAGGGCTATGTTCATGATCCTCAGAAATGCTTAAATTAAATCTGTTCCCCATGGAACAGGACAAGGAGGGCTGAGCCCACCCTGAGCACACATCTAGACAGCTCCAACCCTGCTTCCCATGAAGCTGAGCTGTTGGGCAGCCAATCTGTATGCTCAGGTGGTCACCAAGAAGTGACCTGAATTTGTCCAGTGGAGAGTAAAACAGATGGGAGGTAGGAGAGCTACAGCTTTGGTCTCTGATCCTGGGTCCTTGTTTTTGCCTTTCCCACAAGAAATCAATTCAGGAAGACTCCATAATTTTATTTTATTTTCCATTCACTGACTTAAATGAGTTGGTGAAACATATTCTGGAGTAGGCTGCAACATCTACCAATTAGGATTAAGCCTAACCCAGTTACAACTAATCATGGTAAAAGAGGGAAAAAGACAAGTGGACAGACTGAGCACAACTGGCCCATGAGGAAAAATAATTAGAAAAACAATTCTAAAGAATAAAATATATCTGCAGTTAGTGTTAATTTTTCCCACACAGGCAGAATCCTTTCAAACTCCTCCTGGAGAGTAAAAGCAAATGGAAGGTTAAAACCATGAAGATATGTTTCCCTGATGTGGGAATGTCTCACATTAGCATTAATATAAATTACCCATATGCTTCACAGTCTGAACAGGCTCAGTGCATAAACTGACTCCATAGGAGCTATTAGGAACAAAGCAAACTGCACAAGAGGCTCCTGGAATACCTAATGGCACAGGCCAGTAAGAGCTTCCTTTATTCTCTTAGGAACCCCATGAAGGTAAATATGTACCTTGGAAGAAGAATCTAAACATTATTATCTACACACACTGGAGGCAAAGCTCATTCTTTTTAAGCATGGAGACCACATGTAAAACCTACTGAAAATGAGAAATAGAAGATAAATTTTAAAAGTGCTATTTTAGCTGTGAGATGTCTTTTTCAGATATGTCAGTTACTGTCCAAAACCTAAAGTGACTGGGGTTTTTTTTCCCTTCTAGGTCTTTGCTGTGTGGAATTTTTAAATTAAAATATAATGGAGACCTACTCAAAAGCACGATGACCTTTGGAGGGAGATTTCTTGTGGGAATTGAGCTGGAGGCCTTAGTAGGGAGAGAGGAAACAGCCTTAGTTTGGAGCTTTGGGAAACCCCCTGCTAAGTTATGGTGAGAAGAGTTGTTTTATGGGAAGTTTTTATGTAAATTTCTTTGTTCATATAAGGTTATGTTGTAGCATGTTCCCAGTTTCTGTTTCCCAATTGGTTTAATTTTGCTGCAGTAATTTGAATATTCCTAATCTCTGCTTCCTATTGGCTCCTTCCCTTTAAGTTCCTCCCCTACCCACCTTATTGAAATCACTGTAAACCCCTGGCCCTCGCCCTTCTGATGAACCCTACATTGAGATTTCCTTGCTGTTTGGTTTTTTGCCCCTTATTAAAGTTCTTTCTTTTTCAGGTCACTGAATTGTGCCTGTGTCTCATTTATTTTGCCTCCAAAGGGACTTTTGCCCCCAAAATCCCATGGTGACACCCCGGTCTTCCCATCTGGGCCTGGGGATTGTCAGAATTTCCATGATACTGTAGACAAATTATCTCATGCAGCAGATTTCTAGATTGGGAAAACTCCCTTACATGTTTCTGTCTTAAAAACTTGTTCAAATTCATGTATTCTGCTTATAAAATTAAATCAGTTGCTTCTCAATAGAAACCTGTTGTTTCACGCTTTTTTGGAACAGCTGTATGGAAAAAAAAATTAAATAAGTGAAATTACATATTTCAATTTTGTTTAGTTATTCAACCAATAAATGTTCATTGCTTGACTGTTCCTGAATGAATAAATTTTAATTGTAATACTCCCCAAGAAATTAATATCATCAGTGTGCTAGAGCAATAAATTTCAGAGACAGAACTACTAGCCATTATTTTACATAATATTTTAGTTATTTTTTTAAATATTAATGAATGCAAATGAACAAAATAATTTTTTTGTAACTTCCATCACCCACACAGTGTCAGGAAATGCTTTTCATCCAATAAACTCTCAGCAAATTGATTTGTGCTACAAGAGGATGTGAGCCAAGGTCTGTAAACATCTAATGTTAGATTTCTTACTATTTTTTATTCCCATAATGGAGCTGGAGTGTGAACTCGGTGAAATCTTGGCTTCACAAGCTCCTGTGTTGGAAACAGTGGATTGAATTTCCTCTTGTTATTTTAATTTAAATCAAAGCCACAAATATCAATTAATCTTGGTTTTATAAAAATTCCTCCATTGATTCCCCCTTCTCAACTCCTATCCTTGCTGGAGTCATAAGGTTTGGTTTTCCTTCCATGAACTAAGAATACTGACTCCTACTGATGCTGGGCAGGTAGAGATGCTCAGTAAGAGCACTATGAATGCTACTGAACACCCTGAGCACAGGCACAGGTCTGTATACATCTTAATTTTAAAATTACTTCTTCATCTGAGCCTTTTTATATCCTTGAATATTTCTGTAGAACTTAGCATAAAACCTGTCTTGCATAAAGATAGTCTCATGTGTGTTTGCAGGATTGGGGCCATAGAGAGTAACCCGTATCACAGCATTATTTTTAATTACACTCTACTATATGAATAAGCCCTCACTAGTCATTATTAATTTTAGATGAAGTAAAACATTAGTTCAAGTAAAAATCTCAACTACCCTTGCTGCACTGGAGTTGTTTTTCAATTAAGAAAATATTTGATCCATTAAAGTGAATGCTAAATATGTTATGGATATCATAAACACACAGCACTACACTGAAAAATTCTTGCAGAAAATGAAAGCTCCCTTTCAACTCCAAGGGCGTAAAAGATTTATTAGCAGTTTAGAAAGCTCTTATTTGAAATTGACTACAAATTTCCTTCAAATGTAGCTTGGGTTTTTGTGGGTTTTTTAATTTTCTGTTGTGAAAATTCAAATATGTGTCGTAGGTGAGGACAGTGTATGTGATCCCCTCTAAAAATAAAGTTAGGCTCATTCCTCTGATGAAGTTCTTTCCCTCTGTCCAACCACCACCCCCAAATGTACATGTACATGTACATGCATGTAATACAGGCATGACAAGTTACAGCACTGCCTTCCATACCCAAATCTGCTCCTAGGTATTTAGCAGGCATTTTCACACATTTTCACACAAAACACACATTCCTCTTGAAGCCATGCTGCTGCATATCCCACTGTAGATATGCATTTAAGATATATTCTTTACACCAAATGCACTGAATTCCTCTACTGAACTCTTTTCATTATGGGCAAAACTGTCAGACCTGCAGAAATCTGTCTTCAGCTGGAAATTCATCTTCCATTTAGGAAGCCCAAGGTAGTTAAAAGGAACCTTGCAGTATGCTTGGCAATTCAACTCATGTTGCTTCGTATTTCCTCACAGCTTGGGGAGAATCTGCCTTTTTTTAACTGATCAGCTACTGATTAACTATTACCAGAATCAAAATCTTTGTCCAGATCCTTCAATGCAAAGACATAAAAAGGACAGATTTGAAATCTGGCAGGTTTAAGCCTTACAAATTAATATAGGTTGGAAGGAGTTTCTGGATATTAATTATTTCAACCTCCTGCTCAGAGCAAGGCCATATTCAAAAGATCACCTTGTCAAATTTTAATGTCTCTAATGACCAAGATTTCACCTGGTAATTAGGGTCTATGCATAGTTTGAGATACTTTGAACTTCAAAAAAATATTATCTTTTATTAGACCAGCAGATATAGCTGAAATAAACAGAAAAACTTTCCAGCTCTTCAGAACTATGTGGATAAACTGGCATTTTGAGTCAATCCAGCACTGTTAATTACATCAAAGCCATCATTAGCAACAGCATGAACTTTCAAACTGTTGCCTTGAGATGAAAATTAGCATTTCAGTGATCAAAGCAAAGTTTTGGATGATGCTCAGAACTTGCCAGCCTTGGCATACCACCAGAAGGAGGGTCATGAAAAGATTTGGAAATCAGCATTTTTGATGACAGACAGGACTCGAGTTCCAGTACTGAAGGACTGCTGTCTTGTTCCCCAGGAGTTTCCCTCTGGTAGGAAAGGACAGGAATTTTAGAGAACCCCTCCTGGCACTGTCTGTGTCAGTACAGACTCTCCTTTCAGCTGCCACCACATGGAGGGTGGTGGCCAAAGGGAAAGTCAGTAAAACTCACTGAGTGGTGCTCTATTGCATATGAGATTCCCGTGTGCATTCAGATTCTATATTCACTGCAGCCATCTGAATTGCCTTGATCATTGGCATTCAAGTGGTTATTCCCCAATTTTACCACTTTATTGCACTGTTCTGCAGAATTACTGCAATGCCATAGTGAGATGTGCTAAGAACCTTTGGAATTTAGACCACTAAGTAGTGCAGGGCCCTGCAGCATGGGATCAGACTGTTGGAACTCTAGTCCTGCTAACATTTCTTACTGAGAATGCTAAAATGTGAAACTGTAATTATAAATACCCCTCAAAGGCTGAGATTTCTAAGCTGTGTTTGCTTTTCTGGAAGGGGAAGTTGCTGATTTACAGAAGAGGGATTTGGAAAATTTAATCCCTCAAAATTAAACCTTCTCCAAAGTACATATTCATATATGTCCTAGGCAGTTTAATTAAAAATGAAACACTAAGGTGTTTCTTAGAATGTGAATGCTGGCAAATTGCCCAGTTAGGGTGTCAGGCTGATGTGAGCTGGGGACTTTCATTCTGGCTTAAAAGCTGCTCTGCAGAGGCCATGGGGTGGCTGGTCTGTGATGCTCTGATTACCCAATGTCACAGAGTGAGTTGCAATGTGAGATCCCAGTAAAAGGAACATGACCAACCCAGAGCATCAGCATGTTCAACTTCAAGCAGTGAAGGGTAATAAAACTGTCTTTTTCTCATGCTTTGTTTTAAATTTTTGGTTTATCTATCAGACTGAGTATACAGGGGCCAGCTGGATCAAGGCTCCAATCTCCTGAGGGTTTCTGTACCCATGTGTATTTCCCTGTGCCCAGATAAGAGCTTAGTCTCAGACATGGCCTGAAAAGGTGGCTTCAACTGATGAGGTGTGGATGTCTGTGCCCTTTCAAGCACTTCTGGGATCTTCTTTCAGTCAATGGGTAGAATTTGTTCCTCAGACACCAATTATCCTAAAATAGACACCTATATTTGGTCAGATAAATTCCCTTCCATTCAGCAGAACTTGGATTTTAGGATGACACAGGCATAAATATCTATGTCATACATGTCTGAAGAGAAGTGAATTCCCCCAAGCATTCATGTGTTTGTTGTTACACATCTGTTAATACAAATGATACCCAGTTTGGATCCTAATTAAAAACTCTGTATCAGGACTGCAAATGAGTGGTATTCTCCCAGAATAATTATAGAGAAGAATAATTATAAGAGTAAATCCAGGCTGATTCATGCTTACCTCTTACCTGAGGTAAGATACTTAGGACAGCATGAAAAGAAGAATTGACACATGCCTTTAAAACCATATTTAGGCCATATTTCAGTAAGAAAACCATCAATTCTGTCCCAGTGGAGGAAACACCTGTGAAGATTGAAAACAATGGGTTACTTGCTCTGTGTTTAATGATTTTGATTTAAGCTATTAGTGTTAAAATCGTTCACTAATACTACTTTCTGTCAGAAAGTTCCAGAAGGAATTCATATTAGAGGCTTGAATCTGGAACCTCCAGATAAGTCCCCCGATCCTGGGGTTCTCCCTAATATGAAAAATCTTTCTTGTTTGATCAGAAGAAGCTTTGAAATCCTTGGAAAACAATTTAAAAAATTGAAACCTGAACATTTCTGTTAAAACAAAGTATTTTTCACTGTTTTCTCCAGTTTAAATTTCTTGTATTTACTATTATTATTCTTTACACATTACCCAGCTACAAATACTGCTGTCACAAAGAGCTGGAACACAGTGATGCTTATCCTAGAATCAGACAGATTTATTTCAATGAAGATATTACTGCAAAACAGAGGATGTCTTTCACATAATAACTTTTCTGAGATCCTGCACTGAGATAGAATTTTCTAATCCATTTAAATGATACTGGTCTGGTTTCAGGCATGGTCCATATGGCACTTATTACTGTAAATACTGCTTTGATCCTTCTTTCCCCTTTACAGTTCCAGTCTCATGGCTTGGTATTTAAAGATTTTCCACCTGTCTTCTCTATCTGGTACAAACATGACCAGTAGCAATGAATATGAGCCAGCGTTTTGTGTACTTTCATCAAGGTTTATTATAAATTATAAAAGTGGTTTTCCAAGGAATCCCCCCAATATATTTTTCTCTTGCATGCAGGTTTGCACTCTCTGATGACTGTTTCTAAACCCTGTGGCTACACCAGCCTCAGGAGAGGGCAATGGTCATCGAGTGCTCATTTCCCACCAAACCCTGGCTCAGTGTGCACCACAGCAGCAATGATGATGATGATGAATAAAGTAATGGATGTGTTTTAATAGCTGAAATCAATGTCATGTAATGCACTGCACTAGATAGTATACTCACAGAAAAACAGCAACAACAAAAAAGAAACAAAAAAGGCAGATCATGCCCCAGTGGGTTTAGAACCTTACAGTAAATCAAAAAACTGCAAATAGATATTAACAGGTAGGAAAAACTTTAATGAGTGTCTCCAGTGCATCAACAGCCTAACTGCTCCCAAATGATTTGTTTTCTTATTATGAAATTCAGGTGAAAATCATAGAAAATCAAGGGGAAATATCAGCCTGCAAAGTTCACCTAGTCTATCCCCTGCCAAAGGCAGAAACCTCCATATTTATGACATTCCTACATTTAAACAGATATATACACTATGTTGCATGTACTACAGCTGAGTAACCAATCAGAGTCTGTTAACTTTACTACTGCACACTTTCTCTTGATGTTTAGTATGAACTTTACATGCCAGAATTCATCATAGAGATGAGCAACAGTTTTTCCATTCTTCTTGACAGCAACTTTTTGCAAATCCTATAATGGCTTGATTTGGAAGGGATCTAAAAGATTACCTAGTTTCAAGCCCCCTGCCATGGGCAGGGACACCCTCCACTAGACCACATTGCCCAAAACCCCGTTCAGCTCAGTCATGAACCCTTCCAGGGCTGGGGGATCCACACTTTCTCTGGGCAGCCTGCACAAATCCTTCATCCTCAGAGTAAAGCACTTCTTCCTAATATCTAATTTCCTATGCTTTTCCTATGCCAGTTTAAAGCCATTCCCTCTAGTCCTATCCCCCTGTGCCCCTGTCAAAAGTCTCTCTCTACTTTCCTTATAGGCCCTTTTAGGCACTGGAAAGTGCTCTTAGGTCCCCCCAAAGCTTCTCTTCTTTATAGGAAGGGCTGAATAACCCCATAGCAGAGGTGCTCCAGCCCTCTGAGCCATCTTCATGGCCTCCTCTGAACTCACCCCAACTGGTCCAAGCCCTTCTCTCCTTGGAGCCCAGAGCAGGGTGCAGTATTCTAGGTGGGGTGCATTTTCTAAATGACCAGAGTCATGCAGCATCAGTGCAGCTAATGCACCTTTTGTCACAGTCACAAAGTGCATTCACTCATTTGTTTTAATTTGGTAACTGAATACTTTCAGAAGTCATTCTCAGAAGGAAAGGTAAGACCCCAAAGGATCCCCAAACCTCTGGTATATATAATTGAGTAAAAATTTCATCACCTCCCAGGCTGGGTTAGTGTGACAGGGGTAAGCTGTCTTACCAGAGCACATTAAGTAATCTTTTGAATCTGGATAAAATATGAGAGATGTCTCTATAATGCATTATGATCAGGCAACCAATCTCCCTGGAGTTATCTTAAAATATACCTGTGCACCTTCATCAATCTTATTTTGGAAGTATTACACCATTTTTCAAGATTTTTGAGCTTTGGTTTGTGTATCAATTAGGTCTAGAATCTCATCCATTTTCTCTGTAAGCAAATTATTGTAACCAGTGGCAAATTCTGCACTAGAGACACTCAGAGAAGTATTCTGGGTTTATTAGAAATGACTGAGTACATGGCAGGCACAGGTATTAGAGTGTTAAAAGGCAAAAAAAGATGTGATTTTTAAGAATACCCCAAGCAGACCCAGCCACACCTGAAAACTGCTTGCTTGGAACAGTGAACAGATCAGGAATAACAGTGCCTAAAACATAATCAGGAATCCAGAGAAATTATTAAAAAGTGTTCCATTAATTTATGTGAGCTTTTCATAAGTGTGCAGGGTATTAGAGCTGCAAACCAGTCAACAGAGCACTCAACAGAGTTTTAAGCAGCACCTTGTTCATGGACATAAAACCACAGCTGTTTCCTTAAAGATTTTTCTCCTTCATTCCCTGCTTGAGGGCAGTGGGTGCTGCCCTAGCCCAGCCTGTGGGTCTGAGCTGTGCAGCTGCTTTCTGTCTCCTCTTCCCATTTCACCATTGCTCAGCACATCTATCTGGAGCAGAACTAAAGTGTTTGCTCTCCAAGTGAACCCAGAGGGATGCAGAGGGAATGAAAGGGCCAGCAGGACTCTGCTCTGAGCAGTGACCGTGCAGTGCTTGAGGCTGTTTTCTCTCACATTCTTCCATAACTTCTATAATAAATTTATTTGGTTTTAACTTCCCAAAGAGTTGGGGCTGGGCCAGTGTGATCTGTGGGTGTTCATTTGTGATGGAAGGAGTAGTACAGAAAACTTTTCAGATGTGATTCCTTCACTTCAGAGCATTGATTTCCATTTATCATCCATTTCTCCTCCTCTCAGCTTCTTTTACTAAGGTTTTCCTTCCAGTCTCCCAGTTTGCCAGGCTATCTCTAGCTCATGGCTAACTCCTAAAACGTATTTTTCTGTCTCATCTTCTTTCCCCCATTTCTCTCCTCTGTCCATTGAATGATGGGTTCAAAGGAAGTACTGTAATCCGAAAAAAGTTATTTTAACTTTTTGGAGGATCTGTCTTCTTGTTTACACACCTCATTGCAATTCCTGTCTGCCTGCTGGGCTGCCTGTGCTGGAAGTACCACCACATACCACTGATTCCCTGGATCTTTCAGAAGAATTTGTTTATTTAGGCTATTTTGTTGCAGCTGAATTCATTTATCAAAGACAAATGCTAACCCACAGATTAATATCTGCTAAGAATTTCCTGGGCCTGACTGATAAAATGATAAAGGAAAAGAAAAGATGTTTCATGATGGTACAGAAAATGCAAATGTTAATTTTAGCAGATCTAAGATCTAAAGCTGAAATGAAGTAACATTTTAAATGGCCAAATTGAATGAACTGAAAAATGCACCATCCGGAAAACATTCCATCTGACTCCCAATTGGCATCTTAACTAAATAATTTTAGTAAACAAATAAGAGAGAGAATTGAAAAGAAACAGATTGAAAAGGAATCAAAATATCTGTATGAAGGCTGAACATACTTTTATGAGTTACAGCTGATATCAGAGAAAAGCCATAATTACTAAGCAAATCTTTCATACTCATCAAATGACTGGAGGATCTGGCAAAACAACTCCTGATATTCCCCAAGTAATTTCCACATTGCCATAGAAGGGGGATGTTTCCCATGCTCTGGTTCTTATGCAGTTATTTCATTGCCACTCTGATTTTCTTAATCCTCTGATGAACAAACTACTTTGCAAACACTGTGATTTCAAAACCCTTCATAGTTAAAGAAACAAAAAGAAGACCCACTTTGACATCCCAGAGAAACTTTCCGTGATTGCAATGAATTCTTGAAAAAAACCTCACTGGCTGTCCTGATTTCCCAGTGCCAGAACCATGCCAGTGTGCAAACCATGGATATCTGTGTTTTCTTACAGCAGGGTCAGCCACTGCATGCAGTGGGTTTGATAATGCAGTCTGTGTTCATGAAACAATTTTATTTAATTTTCCACTAGGTCAAGCAATTTTCTGAAATTTCAAGCTTTGTTTCATTATTTGAAAAATTAGGTACTATTGGCCACAGGCTGGCAGATAACCTGTTGACTTTTTTTTGTGAACTGGCAACATCTTTTCCTGTTGAGGCTGAGATTCTTCACTATTAGAAAGTTTTCTACGGAAGGGAAAAGACACCTTTCTCTCTGTCCCTGAACTGTTCATCTCTGCCCTGACAGTTCATATTCCCTTTACATAAATATATATATATATATATATATATGTATATGTATATGTATGTGTGTACACATACACACAGACACACATGTATGGGGAAGATACAGATGTATATATACATATGTATACATATTTATATGTATATATACACACACACATCTATATTTATATATATATAAAAGACAATGCTTGATGAAGAAAGTGGATAATTGTGTCAGTCTGGCATGATGGTTGGTGTTCTGTACCTGGTTTTCACCTGGGATAATGCATACTATTTAGGGAGTTTTCTTTCCTGAAATTAATAGATGTAGTTGAGTCACTCCATATTAATTTATTTCTAGTTCACTGGTAGACAATTTAGAGCAAAAGCAAGCTCTGTATTCTGGTATTCTGGGATTTGTCCTAAGATCCCAAAGGCCTGATCTGCTGGTACTGAAATGGAAAAGTTTCTCATTGTTTTCCACAGCCATGCCTCCAGCATCACAGCCCAGTGGAAGTTCCCCCAAAGGCTTTTTTCAAGCAGCACATTTTCCCTCTGAGGAAAATTCCAGTCAGACCTTCTGGGAGCAGAGAGCAGCCCTGCATCTCCCTGGGCAAAGCAGTAGCCCTGCAGTGCATGTCCCACAGCACAGGTGCCTCCCACCCCTGCAACCACAGCCACGCAGGGCTGTCACAGCTGCACCAGCCCTGCACCCACCCTGCAGCTCTCCCTGCTGTGCTCAGCCCATTCCTGCTGGGAATTGAAGCACTGGAGCTAAATGGGGCAGTGCTCCAGGGGAAGAGTGAAAGAGCCCAGGAGGGAAAAGAACAGCTCCTCAACAGAAGGGTTTGGCTGCTCCCTTCAGCATCAACCCAGATGTAATAAATTCTGCTCTCCACAGCTTTAGTACCCCCATACATCAAACCTATCCAGCTTTGCTTTCACTGGAGCTCTTCACTAGAAATATTCTCTTTAATTTCATTTTTAATGCTTGACCACTGAGGATGAAAAGAACAAGTTCACTGTCTCTCACTATCCTCCCTCAATGAAGCCGATGAAGATTTTTTTCCATTTTTATGGCTTAAAAATTACCTAATAAATCTTTATAGACTGAGGAACAGTAAAAGCTCTAGCTCTCTTTTAGGCAGAAAAAAACCCCACATACATGAGGATAAATTATTAAGTTTAATATATCTCACTTCTCACTAAATAATGTTAGCACACTATTCAGAGAAATATTGGAATAAAAATGAATGGAGACCCATTATAATATTACATACAATTTGTCTGATATATTTAATCATCTTTATGCCTTCCACATGATGAAATAAAAGGACTTTCAGGGGAGAATCTTGATGACAGTAATGCAGGTAAGTGGTAGGTCAAAACCATGTTTCTACCCTGAGTTTTTGGTCAATAGATTTAGTGCAAATACTTCTTTCAATTTATCCTATGCAGAGCAAAGAGATTTTTTTAATAAGATATTAAGGTGACAATATACCAAGGAAGTGGCTTTTTTTTTTTTTTTTTTTTTTTTTTTTTTTTTTTTTTTTTTTTTTTTTTTTGGGGTTTTTTNTTTTTTTTTTTTTTTTTGTAGTGACTTCTGCAACTTAAAAAGTTGACTGCAATATGCTTTGCTGGAAGATCATAGTTAAAAATCAAATATTTAGAAAAATTACAATCATTTATACCTGGATATAGTGAACAACCCTCCATTTTAGGTGAAAAGACAAAATCATTATATTTTCCAGTGTAATACCTGCTGATATAGCCATGGTTTCTGATATTATTAGTATATCTGGTCTCATTTAGATGTTTATTAACTATTTTAAAGTATTTTTAAGGTACTGAATGTTTTTTGAGAGGCTTTTTCAATAGATTTTGGTAAACAAGATAAAGGAAAAACTGTCTCTTGGCTTTTTCGGGTACTTTCAACTTCAATGAGAATCAGAAAAATGCTACAGTTAATTTCTACACACTCCTTCACTGATGATACCATTCTAATGCTTTGGATTTGGGCTTGTTTTTTGTGGGGNTTTGTTTTGTTTTGTTTTGTTTTGTTTTTTGGTGGTTTTTTTTTTTTCTGCTTTGGAAAGGAAGAGAGAAAGGGAATTCTCCTCTGTCCATCCCTTGCCAGACAAACTTCTATTGGTGGAAACCTCTGAGCAAGGAGAGGAGGGTGATTTTCAGACCCCTGGCTGAAAGGATTCTCTTTGAGAATAAAAAGTAGCTCAGCCAGGGGAAGCAAATCCTCCTAAGAAACAAAGCAGAAGATATCTGAAAGTCACTTCTTACATTAGGATCACTGCATTAAAAAATTCATTAATAGTCTTTGAGGCAGGGAGCAGAACTCAAAATAGCACCTCGTTCTCCAGATGACAGCCAACAAAATGGTTACTGATCTGACAGAAAAGTATTTACCTGAGAGAAACCTCTGCCAGAGGATCAGAGTACCAAATACCTCAAAGCCTCAGAGTAAAGCTAGAAATAAATTTGCAATCATTGATTTTAAGTAATGAAATCCATATTCTCTTAACACTCTACCATCCTTTAGAGGGAAGAAGATTTAGACAAATATTCCCTATAGAAAATCAACAGTACCACTGTGGTCAGCAGGAAAATGTTTCCACAATGCTCTCTAGGAAATTATTGAAATAAAACTTTATATAACCAAAATAAATATGTTTGAATGTTTCAAAGAAGAATCATATATTCTGGACTCGGGGTTTGATTTATTTGCCTAAATTTTGGCAACAAAGGCCTGAACACAGTGCTTGTGTAGTAACTGCAGGTTAACCAGGTTTTGTTCTGGCATCAGCACTGGCTCTAAAAATCCAGGATTAGACAACTGAACTGACCCCTTTGTCTTGTCCTATTTGAAGATGAAAACAACAACTGAAAAGTCTCAAAATATCTCAGAAAATCAGCATTCAAAATTTTAACTCAGCAGTAGAAAATAAGGACTTTTCATTGGTAAGCTGACTGATTTTTTACTGTAGTCGGCTGAGGTCC
The DNA here is from genome assembly GCA_013400215.1 of Cisticola juncidis. NCBI lineage: Eukaryota > Metazoa > Chordata > Aves > Passeriformes > Cisticolidae > Cisticola > Cisticola juncidis. The sequence continues at coordinate 1,900,834 of VXBR01004196.1, read as the reverse complement.
ACAATATTGAAAGATACAGATTAACCATAATCATATTCTTTGATTAAGATACTTGGACAGTAAGAACCAGGCTAAATACATCATTTTACAGAATGAAAATATCTCTTATTGTCAAACATTCTGTAAAGACATTACATGAATAATCCACATCTACTTCTTTTCTTTCTCTTGAAGAAATAAACTGTTCAGATTATTTTAAAGAAATCTTTCTTCTAAGTCACTCCAAGCTTAAAACATCTCTTTCAGTAACTGCAACTATCAAGAAATTTATTATAGATTGCAGGGGACATTAAAATGTCAATAATTAAACACTGCAAGAACAGGAATTTTGAATAAAAATGGTTCATTTCATAGAGAGCACATTGCTCTCTATCTTCAAAATATTTTCCAATTATTTTCCAATTATTTTCCAATAAATTCAGAGGAGCTATTGTTTTATTAATTTCATTTTTAACATGAATGTAGGAGGTTCACAAAAAGGATTATGGTTTTACCCAAAGGAACATCACAGTTCCAGGAATAATTTATTTGTACTTATTTATAGCTATTAGCAGTTCTGAGATTCTTTATTTTTTGATAACTCACAGATAAATGTTGATGAGTGTAGGATTCCTCTACAAAATTGATTATGTTTATTCACATTAGAAATGCATTGCTTTCTGTTTTGATCAATATTCATTCTCCTGGAACTTCAGATTTTATTATTTGATGAATTCTCCAAGCACCTTAATGTTTTCAAACCCAGGAGCATTGAAAACTCATAAAACAAATGTTTGCCTCACCTTATGTTATCAGGATCAAATACTGAAGATACTTGAATATCATTCAGTGTCTTCCTTGTGTCTTTTGAAATATGACACAGTGGGACACACTCAACTGAAACTCACCATCAGCTTCCTGAGCCATCCACAGGAACACACTTAACTGGTTTGTCATGACTGTTCTAAAATGTTTCTCTTTATTCCTTCTAATGGTAGATATAGATCTTTCCTTACTGGTCACCAATGAGAAGCACTTGAAATACGCTACTTTAGGGCAGCATGTCAAGAATATTGGAATCAACCTGCAATAAAAAGATATGTTGGAAATAAAAAGAAATATGGCAACAAAAATGGCAGTCTGACTCTTGCTTTTAACAGTGAATGTAAAATATGCACAAGGGTTCTTCATTTCAGCAGCAATCAATTCATAAATACATGGACACAAATCATGAGCATTTGCAAACAAACATTGCCTCTTTTCCAGGAGCTGGGAACCTCAAGTGCAATGAATGATGCTCTTCATATTCCAGATCAATACATTGTTTATATTTGTTTTGTATTCGCTTCCAAAATCAATTAGGACTTCAATACCATTAATAATATTACAATGCTCAGTCACACAACCTGATACTTTAATCTGCTCTTGAAATAGTTCCTTGAAGTCTCAAAGCTAAAAGGAAAAGTAACAATCTAATATAGATTTTACCAGTAATGGAATGGTCACAAGATTGTCTAGAGGAAGTCACAGCAGAGGCCATTTTTTTTTTCCTATATGTAGGGACTATTAAATATTCTTAGCAATTACTGACTGTTATTGGAAAACCTGAATTAAAAATATTCTGTTGTAACCAGCAAGCACTAGGGGATGATCTCCAACATCAGACAAATCAGTGCACACCCCTGTTCCCTTCTGGGGATTACAAAATTAACTACAACCAGCTGGCTTTCCCACTCTTCTGTCTCTCCAGTGCTCTCCTTATGTCTTTTAAAATACATCTCACATTCAACCAAAATTCAGTGGTACTTAGGTTTTGCAAATCCAGTTTTCGCTATTGATCTCCAGAAGTACATTAAGGAGGAATGTTTGCTGCTTTGTTACTCAGCCATGAGTTCTGCCTAGAGAGCAAAAGCTCCCACCTCCACCCTCCAGAGAAGACAAAGAGACATAGTTTGGGTCTGCCACAGGCAGCAGAGTTCTGGGGGCTCTGCAGGAAACTGCCCAGGCTCTGCTCTGCCTCCTGTTTGGGAGGGATGTGTGCTGTGTCTGTGCACACCTTGGGGAGCAGGAATTGGGCAGCAGCAGAGGCACCTCAATCAGCACAGCAGAAGGTACCAGGGTTATCAGCTCAAAACCAGCATGGGCATCATTATTGACCAGTTTGTCACTTTGTGGAGCACATAAAGGGCTTTTCCCTCCTGGCAATTGCTTCAGGATAAGTCAGGATGAATCCTGTTGAACATTGTCAATTTAGGCTAATATTAACCTGGAACAAATGTCTTTATCAAGCCTCTTTATGTATACTGAGAGACAGAGATTTGTTGTTGTAATTACATTTTTTAAAAGATGTGAGTTGCATAAATCTCATAATCATTTCCTCTGCCTATAATGGCTGTAATCTGCAGTTCAAGAAGATTCCTAATTAATATTAATTCCCACCCTGTGGAGCGTGTGTTTTGGCAAGTAATTAGGTCTGAAGGGATGGCCAAACACACTGATCTTCAAATTTTGAACAATTTAATTACAGGCTTGTTTTCTGCATGGAGCTGCATAAGACATGAGTTGAGCAGAGAGCATCAGTGCAGTCCTGCTCCAGATGCCAGAGCAGGAGGGGAGCAGGGCAGGCTGATAAATCCTTCTGCCAAACCCACTGGATTCCAGGGGAAGCCAAACCATCAGCTGAGGTGAGGGACTATCTGGAGGCTGCTCAGACTGCTGAGTTTGCTGCAAATGCCTTCCTGAGAGTAGCTGACTAACAATGAAAACAGAAAGTAGCCACTCAAAAGAAAGAATGCATTACATTTTAAAGGGGTTCTACAACAAGGAGCTGCCATTGTCATGGATTTGCAGAATAATTTTGCATGACTCTGCACATGAGAAAATACCCTCTTTACTCTTTAAGAAATTAAGTCCTTTCTTAGATTGTTTTAATATTTTTCCTAGCATGTTTTACTTATTTAGCTAATGCTGAGGCCACTTGTAAGCACAAATTACTGTTTTAAATAAGGAGGAAACCTCCCCTGTTCTAACCTATCACTTACTAGCAGTTTCTTTGGTGCCAGATAATGGGATTTTCATGGATAGGGGGAGTTCTGAACCCTCCACCCACTCTCTTTAACACATTCTAAAGAAATCGTGAAAATTAGCACCAGTAAAATCATGTTACACATCTCACTCAAATTTTCAGAGATGAAAGAGAATCCAAATTGCTTCTGCCCAGTCGGAGGTGCCAAAAAAGTGCTTCAAGTACCAGAACAGAATTGCTAATTTTTCAATGACATAAGTGATAAAGAGTGATAATACAGGCAAATAGTTAAATATGTAATGATTAGTAACAAATGCTTTATAAATGATTAAATGTGTTTGCATAGATGCTTCAGAATGGCCTTACTTGTAAATTCTTTACTTATAAGCTGAGAGTGATTGTGGTGCATTGTAGCCAGGATTTGCACCTGCTGGAATTGCTAAATACAAACAACATGAATCAAAACATCAGACTGGGATCATAACAATTAAAGATCAAGAGAGGAAAAAAGAATAAAGTAATATCCCTATGATGCATTGGAATTTCCTCACAGGATAGTGTCTGCCTGGTCAAGCATGCTCACAGACTTTGGTGGCAAAATCAGTTACCTGAATCTTACACATCTATCAGAAGCAGAACACAAATAAAGCACTTTTAGCACTGTGCTGGACTGGCTCCCATTTCCAATAGCTGCAGTAACTGAAATGATCGAGGACTGGTAGCAGTTACCAGAGGTTTCTGATTGATTATGGTCTTCCTACTGCTAAACAATGATTTCAATGAGTTATGCCTTTTAAATCTCCTGAACTTTCTGTGAACTTGAAATCAACATTTGCTTTACATGACAGAAAAATAGCAGGCTACAGTACTGCTGCCAGTCCTGCTGTGCATCTTTTTTGAGTTAAACTGTTCTTATTTGGAAAAAGCTCTGTTCACCACATTCAATAGATAATTTGTTCCTAAAGGTACACTGCAATTTTTGACATAATACCCTAGATGATTTCCATTAGCCTAGATAACACAGAGCATAAACTACCACACACTGAGGATGTTGAAAAAAATATAAGATCAGATAAAACAGAATACTTGAGTCCATACTCCCCAGATATTTTGTGAAATGAAGAAGGCATGAAAAGAGTGGTTTCATCCCTCCTTCCTCTCCTGTCTCTCTCTGTTCCTCTCTCCATTTCTTCCTAGCTTCAGATTTCTTACTGGCAAACATGAGTAAGAATGAATTACAAAAATTAAGAAGTAATTATATGACAGCTTTTCTGCTTTGTAAGATGCTTCTAATGAGTCATTTTACTCAAAAACTTTGCTGAATCTTATTTATTTATATTTACTGATTTGCCATTTCTAAATATAAGGCCCCATTCATCAAAACATAGAAGGAGATGCACAATTTTAATTACACAGTGGAACTCAAATCCAAAGCAGACCGTAAAATGTCAAAGGCATCTCTTTGACTTGTGTTCTCCAGTGGATTGCACAAAGTGTATTGAGAGATATTGCAAGAGCAGGGAGGTAATGCATTCTAGAAGTCACTGCTCCACACACTCACTCCAAATTTTGGATTTTGGGCTCCTTTTGGGCTATACAATTTTTATAGAGGCTGGGAATAGTCTCTTAAGTCATATAAGAAGAGCAGTTACAGCATAGACAGAGTATCAGCATTCTTGGCAATATTTCAACTGCATGTGTGAAAATTACTGCCATTTAATATCAAGCTGGAACAAATGAATATGTAAGGAAAAGAGTAATATTGTTTATAAGGCTTTTATTGGTCCTTACTAGCAAGTGACAATAATGATATGTTGAGTTGACAGATACAGATACAGTGTCTGTATCAAGGCTCATTTGACAGCAGTGAAAAGTCTTTTTGATTGAATAGTCCTTTTTTGGAAGGACACTTTTCCCTCAAAATTAAATAAGTGAAGAAGTGCTGGATCTCCTCTGATAGCATTACTATAAATCATGTATCTCATTTCTGTGTATGACAAAATTTACAGACACTGGGTGCATACAAACATCAATTATACACAGCCAACATGAAAATGAAAAATTAAAAAAAAACATTAATAGCTTTAAAATGAAGGATGAGTACATAAGGACGGACTTTCAATTGTAACATTTCATTAAGCTTTCTGATGTGGCAGAAACTGTATCTAACACTATGCAAAAAGAATGGAAAGCCAGTTGTAAATTTTATATTAGTACAGCAGAGATTGTTCTTTATTGAAAGCAGGAAAGAAGAGTGGAAGAGAAATACCACATGCAATGCTGTCACAGAAAAAAAAGGCAGGATAGGTTAAACCTACTGAATACGTTAAAGTAAACAAAGAAAAAAGGAAATTTATGAGGAAAGATAAAGCAGTACAAGATGATCCAAAAAAAGATAAAAGAGGCTCTGTTGAGAGACACTGAAAGCAGAAACAGCAGCACTGAAGGAAGACATGAGAACATTTTATCAAACTGTTTAAAAATACAAGTAAAGTGCAATGAGGAGCAACGTCTGGAAAAAATGAATCTCACCTTATGTTAAAGACAGACAGAGCACCTCCTGAACACTGCAAAAGCTACCCCATCTAATTTTTCCAATAAAAGAAGATAGAACTTGATGCCTGTTTTGTAGTAGCTAAATCTTCATGAGCTTAAAGTAGTTGCTGAAAGATGAAGAAAGTTAATTTAACACATGCAATTCAAATCACTGTAGCACAGATATGAGGAAGTTAAATGGACAGCATGATATTTGGAGCTATCCCTATGGTTCAGTGGGAAGCAGAAATAACACAATCTGCTCTTGTTTCCATGGAAAGTCTTCAGTGCAGTCAACTCTGCTGTTTTGAAGTTGCCACTAGAACCAGACACAGGAAACATGGAAAACATTTTCTCTAATTGATCCTGTGCAGGCAAGACCTTCCTTCTGCCAAGCAACACAGAATAAAGTGCAAGATGGTAGATGCCTCTTCCCCTGTGCTGTGGAGGACTTGATTTAGTGATGGATTATCATGGCAAGCAGCACCTCCCTTTGAAATCTCTTGGATGGTGATTCTGTGAAAGTATTAAGCAGAAATGTGCCATGAAGAAGATGCAGCTGGGAGGGGATGAACCTTGGTGACAAAGACTGCACCTTCTTCTCCCCCAGCCTCCCTCTTCACCCTCGTTCCTCCATTGGAATGGTTGCTGTCACTGGATTATTACTGTGGGAATGGTTATTTCAGTAGAAATGCAGACCGAGATGGAAGGGTTTGCAGCCAAAATCTGTCTCATTGTGAAAGGGCTGTCTTATACTTATGCCAAACAGGCCCAACAATTAATAAATTAGAGATAGGCAATGCCACAGATGCTAAATTATCTACACAGAATTTCTCCACTTAAAAGCTGAAGCTTTTACAAACTTGCATAACCCCATTGAAAATGCAAAATAAATGCATTCTTTATATAAACTAAAACCAACAAATTATTTCCCATACATATTACTGTGCAGAAGAATTTTATAATTAAAAACCCCACTGGAATCAAGAGTCCTCAAATACAGTGCAGAGTCCTAGAAAAATAATGCACTCATCCTGTGCAAAATGGCACAGCTATCAGAATAGGTGTCTGTGAAAGCTATTTAAAGTGTTGACTTAATAAATTAGAAATGAAGAAGCCTTAAAATGAGTGCAGACAATGGAAACAGTACAAACTGAATTAAGGAAGAGATGGGACACGGATCTATTTTTCATGGTTCTCCAGTAAAGGGAGAATCAACCCAAAACCTCTGTGGAAGTGCCAGGTTTGGCTCCAAAGGGCTGAACCCAGGGCACTCTGCAGCACAGTCATGGTTGGTGGGATCCTGCTATGAGAGCAGAAAAGTTTCAGAACTTTTTATCCAGACAGGATATGGCTGACTCACGTGATCTGGCTTCTGTTTTATGGTCTTACCAGCACAGTGACAATGTTTACTGGGAGCATGCAAAAGGGTTGCAAACATATGACAGAAGAAAAACTGCATGAGAGATGAACCAATAACCTTCCTCATTCTATTTTAGCCCAAGCACAATAGCTACTTCAAGTATTTAGTAATAGAAAATATCAGTTGATGTCTAGATTTACAAAAGAGTTCAATTTTCATATTTCAAGGGGAAAATAATCCAATGTTGTCACAAGCATTACAAAAGAAGCAGGTTGACTCTTAGGTCTTTTGAAAATTTGGCTCCATCTGTGGATATTAGAAGTCTACCTTGACTTCTTTGATGAATTTAGAGGTTAATGTCCATTTAAGATTGTGAAAGAATTTCACTATCTTTCCCATGCTAACAGTATTCAAGTTCTGAAAGCCCTGAACTGCCCTCCAAAGTAATTTGTTTTCCTTATATTTAGTTCCTTTGTAACTTCTGTTTTCCTTATATTTAGTTCCTTTCTTTCAAAATTCAGGCCAGTCTACTTCTTCAACTGTTAACCTATTTTTCTATCACAGTCTTTGTACTGCAGGTTATCTCTTCAACTAATCACAGAGATTTCAGCTAACTCATTCTATTTGTTCATGGCATCTTGAGCAGATTTATACCACAAATTTTGTCTCAGAAAATATATATATGGACAGAATGTTTTGACAGCAGTCAGTTTCTTGTACAGTTGATAAGACTGTACAATTTTGTCCATTGATGTAAAGCTTAGTTTGAGAGATTAGAGAACACTTCCAGACATTTAGTAATTCAGGATGTCCTATAAACTTGTTTATCTGAGACACATTTTCAAAGTCACAAGGGGGAAGTAAAAAAACACTGAAAAACAAGTATCACCCCCTTTATTAAGAAAGCTGAGATATTTCCTCTATACATGATTGTCTTGGGTTATGTAACCAAACTAATGTAGATTCTATTTCATCTGTAGAAAGCAGTTGGGAGATGTTTCTTTTTTCTTTATCTCTTGTAACTCCAGGGGGAGGGGGGCGGATGCCTTCTGACAACAGACCAACTGTTAAAAACAGATGGGGCAGTGTTTGTTATCTCTTTCATCAACTTTGTCTACCCTCCAGGGGATATCTTCTGTTAATGGGCCATTAAGGCTCACCAGTGACTGACACATTACATCATCCCATTGTGAGATGCTCCACCAAGTGGGGACGAGCCAACCATTCCCTACAAAGATAAAAATGGGGACACAGGGACCTCATCCTCTTTTCCACTGGATTCTCAGAGGAAGACCAGACTCATCTCACCACCATTCAACCTGTCTACAGACACATCTCCACTCCATTAGAACCACATCTGTCACTCCAGGAGGACTTATTTGGACTGTTCCCAAATAAGGGGGACTGCACACTGGCCAACAGGGTGTCAGGTCATATTCCTGACTCTGTCAGGGTTTTTTAGGCCTTTTGTTTGTTTGCTTGCTTGTTTTGTTTTTTCTTTTTTTTTTGTATTACTGCATTTGCATTTTTAATATTCTTAGCAAAGAACTGTTACTCCTATTCCCACATTTTTGCCTGAAACCTCCTAATTATGATAATTATTAAATTTATGATTTATTATTAATATGATAATTATTAAATGTATTAAATTATTAAATTTATGCAAAATTATGATAATCTGGAGGGAGGAGTTTTACATTCTCCATTCCAAGGGAAATTCCAGTCATCCCTGACAGATACCTGTCTTTCCAAACCAAGACAATCATAACATTGTTCTTCTATGGATAGAGGAATTATTTTATAAAAAATGTACAGAAGAGCATTTCATCACATAGTTAAAGTTGTGATGTCTTAAAGATATAAAATATAATGAGAGAGGTTTTCAGGGGACAGTATTTTCCACTAACCCATCTGATACACTAAGGAGGAAAAAAATAACTATCTTTCAGGCCCACAGATCTTAAACAGAAGAGGCAAAACATGTTTTTTAAAGTGCAAACCACCAGTGACACCTTTTTTCTCCTAAATCTATATGTGTGCAAGCAGTGTGCCCTTGTAACAGCATTATTAAGGTCAAATATCCTTAAATGACCTAAGAAAAGTCTACAGGTCTGGGTGTCAGCAGGGATCTTCCCACCAACTGTAGTGCCTAGGTTGATGTCCCTGAATTTGGCCTGAGTTGAGGACAGCACTGGGCAGTCCCACAGTGACAGCTTTAGGATTTCCCAAGATTTACACTCAGGTGCAGATCATGGCTCTCTTCTGCCAATGAGCTCTGGTAGCTCAAATTGAAATAAAAGTCAGTCCAACTTGAGAATCCAAGCAAAACCCAGTAAAAATTGGAGACAAAAACTAAAAAGAAGTAGTTCTGCTCCTGTGGAATCTTCTCAGCCTGATGTGGTAGATTTGTAGTTGGACACAGATGAGAGAAGCAGAGCAGCATCCACCATACAGATGGATGGGTATGGCACAATTTCCACTGGATTACTTCATAAAGAGTGGGTTTGGATCAGCTTAAGCAAATTCCAGTTTAATATCCAGAAGTGCCTCATCCAGCCTCTAAACTGCACTTTTTTGTGAGGGCCTGTTAACAGCTACCAGACATAAGCTCAAATAAAGGCCAATGATTACGAGCTGAGAACTATAGGGAGGCCAGATGTGAGGGTGAACGTAAAAATAAGTACAGGGGGTTGGAAAGGAAAAAAAGGCAGTAAGGTGTCTACATAATTTGACAAGTTTCTATGAAAAAATCCTCAATTTTAATTCAAAAGCACAACTACACCTGATTTATTCACTGTTGTTCACCTTGCTCCTACCTTTGCCTCTTGGCAGACTAAACAGATTTTCATGAGACCAGATTTCTTGTGTCTATATGCCCACGCTTCATTCACATCTATAGACATGAGCTGGAGTGGCATATGGCTCTTTAGGCAAACTGGATATCAGTCACACATAAAAACCCAAATGTTATTTCCCTGGCTTTGGAGGAGATATACACTGAATTGTTTCAGCAGCACAGCACAACTTTAGTGCTAAAGAAACCACAACAGCACATGCATATTTTGCTCTCAGTTTATTTTTTCTATATCTCAGTCGGCATTTTCTGATTAGAAATGCCAAATAATTGCTCAGACATTTGCTTGTATCATTCCTTTTGTTATGAAACTTCCGTATTGACTTATCCTGAACAAAGTTTTGAAAAGCTTCAATTCTTCTTTTCTGGAGCCCCAAATCATTAGCTGAAAATTTATTTTGAGTTCCAGTTCACATAACTTCAAGATATCCTGGCTCATGATTTTGCAATTGCCTTAGTAATTTAACTGAATATCTTGAGGGTTTATATCTTCTTTTTTTTTTTTTTACAGATCTTGAATCCCTGAATTTAGTAGCTTTTATTTACTTTTAAGCTTTTAAACTTACTAAATTTTAAACCCATATTGAACCAGTTAGATCACACATTCTTTTTCCCTAATCTCAGTCACATCAAAGCTTAGACTTTAAATTCCTGCACCTTGCCCTCTCAGATCCCAGATACCATTATAAAACTTCCAAATATGAGGAACTGACCACAAACATTAGAAAGCTGCTCCAGAGATTATTCAGGTTTCACGTCAAAACAATACCATTTGCTTCCTATTTGAACTTTGAAACCCTCAGTTTCCATTCATTTAATCTTCTTGGGAAGTTTTACAAGCTTTTTTAAAGAGTCCTCCTAAGCAGGTTGCTATTGAGGATTTGAGAGGGCATCTGATTTCAATTTCATTTCGTTCCATATGCTACACTTTGTTAATGTGATTACTGCTTCCGCATTTCAGTCTTTAATTAGAATTTGCTACCTGACAGAGCTTACTTTCAATACCACATCCTTTCTCTTTTACATACAAGTTTGCAAATTACACTTCAGTTGAAAAAAATCCAAACAAACAAAACAAAACCTTCAGAGTAAATTGCTTACAGAATAGGATAATAGGATCATAACATCCAGAGGAATTTTCCTTCGCATCAGAACTAGGAAATTCACTTTCAAGCCTTCATAGTCCAATCCACGAAGTTATGCAAAGAGACGGAGAACAGCGGAACCCACGCTGCTTGCACTACAAAGGAAACAGAGCATCCCTTCGGACTCCCTAAAGCCCGGGCTATTCGGTTACAGCTTGTGCATCGTAACAAGTATTTTATTATTTTATAAAGTTCTGCAGTGAAAAAGACGCTGCCTTGGGTGTACGTGCCCTCATACGCTCAGGTTTGCTCTATAAAGAATATAATCCGGGCACAATAAATGACCGAGCACCGGACTGCAACTCCCTTGGGGACACCGCGTTCCTGGGTCCGGGCGGGGCACAGGAGAGAGACACGGGGCAGCTGCTCAGACTGTGGGAATGCCCACAGGCAAAGCACCGGGTCGCTCTCCTTGGCAGGGTGATGACGATGAAGGAGCGTGGGCAGCTCCGGGGCCGGCAGCGCCG
>VXBR01004196.1:1831849-1888581 GCA_013400215.1 Cisticola juncidis | reverse complement strand
GGCTCCGCCGGGCTCTCTAGGACGCCGGCGCCCCGCACACCCACCATGGATCTGCTGCTGTTGGTGAACACGAGCCTGGGCTCTCCCAACGAGTCCCTGGCGCTGCCCCCCGCCTCGCCGTCCTCCTCGGCCCTCCTGCAGCCGCCCTCCCCCTACTCGCCGGCGGCCGTGGCCAGCCTGGCGGCGGTGGTGGGCTTCCTCATCGTCTTCACCATCGTGGGCAACGTGCTGGTGGTGATAGCTGTGCTCACCAGCCGGGCGCTGAGAGCCCCCCAGAACCTCTTCCTGGTGTCCCTGGCCAGCGCGGACATCCTGGTGGCTACCCTGGTCATGCCTTTCTCCTTAGCCAACGAGCTTATGAATTACTGGTACTTCGGCAAGGCTTGGTGTAACATTTACCTGGCGCTGGACGTGCTGTTCTGTACCTCGTCCATCGTGCACCTGTGCGCCATCAGCCTCGACAGGTATTGGTCGGTCACACAGGCGGTGGAGTACAACCTCAAACGGACACCGCGGCGGATCAAGGCCATCATCCTCACCGTGTGGCTCATCTCGGCCATCATCTCCTTCCCGCCATTGATCTCCGTCTACCGGGACCCCGAAGGAGATGTCTTTCCCCAGTGCAAGCTCAATGATGAGACATGGTACATCCTCTCTTCTTGCATTGGCTCTTTCTTTGCCCCCTGCCTCATCATGGTGTTGGTCTATATCCGCATCTACCGCGTGGCCAAGCTAAGGACCAGGACCCTCTCTGAGAAGCGTACGATGCCGGAGGGGTCCTCCCAGACTGAGAACGGCTTGAGCCGCGCTGCTGGTGGCTGCACGTCCCTGAGGACACAGCTGGGAGAGAACGGACACTACTCGGTGCACCAGTGGCGCAAAGCCTCCGAGCTGGAGGACATTGAGCTGGAGGAGAGCAGCACCTCAGAGAGCAGGCGGAGGCGGAGCCGGGAGGAGCGTCGCCGCAAAAGCAAGAGCCAGTCCTTCTCCTACTCGTACTCCTCCAAGCACTCCAGTAGCCGTCTGTCCCGTGCGAGCAATCGCTCCATGCAGTTCTTCTCGTACCGCCGCCGCCGGAAGCGTAGCAGCATCTGCCGTAAGAAAGTTGCCCAGGCCCGGGAGAAACGCTTCACGTTTGTGCTGGCTGTGGTCATGGGGGTCTTTGTAGTTTGCTGGTTCCCTTTTTTCTTCAGCTACAGCCTCTATGGTATTTGCCGGGAGGCATGTGAGGTCCCTGAGACTCTCTTCAAGTTCTTCTTCTGGATTGGGTATTGCAATAGCTCCCTCAACCCAGTCATCTACACCATCTTCAACCAGGACTTCCGCAGGTCCTTTAAACACATTCTTTTTAAGAGGAAGAAGAAGAACTTCCGGCATTGAGCTGGAGGGATGGATTTGCCTTGAGCAGGAGCAGAGTTAAAAGAGAAGGCTCAGTGCTGGAAAAGAAGGGAGGGAGGAGAGCATGGGGCTTGGGCTTAGTGAGCGGGAAGAGGGCTCAGCCCCTCGGAGGAGCAGGGTGATGCTGTGGGGAGCAGGGATGGTGTCGGGATGAGGGCACTCACTGTGGTACAGAACGGTGACACGGTGCTGGGGGAGCAGTGCTGGAGTGTGGAGGGGGAAAGGGGGAGGGAGTGATTGTCTCTGAACCCTGACAGAGGGCACGGGGAGCCCCACAGAGCATAGCAGGCTGAGACACTGAGTTTGGGAGGCAGTGAGCTTCCATGGGCTCTGGAATTTTGTGGGAAAACAAAAACAGACATCAAAAGGAAAGGGTTAAGTGGCAGTGGTGGTGGAGATTTGGATATTTATAAATAGGACAGCTGGGACCTGTGGTGGATTTGTCCCAGTAAGAAATTGGCTTTTACTGCTTGTGTGGGGAAGGAGAATGCAAAGTACCACGCACTGACAGTGTTTTGAGTTATAAAAGGATTTAAATGTTTGCCAAAAAACCCTAAAGAACAATCCAAACTCTTTTCTAAATAAACCTTTGTACTGTTAAAACCTTCTGAATCATGATTTTGCACAAGGGATAAAGTCAAACAAAGCATGGGGTTTTCTTTTCCTTTGCAGGGGTCTTTGCCTGTAGGTCTGGATGGGAAATATTTTTCCTGTCTTCCCATAGTTTTTGATTAGTCAGTGAGACAAACCTGTGAGTCTTGCATTTTTTCATGAAATGTGAAAAAGAGCACAAATACCCCATGACCTCATTTCCTCCTGCTGGATCACCAGGCAGTAAATTCCTGCTCCATCCTTCTCAGATCAGTGACCTAAGGACCTTACTGTCCTGGAGCAGATACTGAAAATAAAAATTGTTCTGGTGAACTTGCCTAACATTTTTTGAGGTAAAATAAAAAAAAACCCTAAACTAAAATAAAAACGTCTATATGCCAAGGGAAACTTTTCCTCCCCTTTTTTGCAGTGTCCCTTCAAAGGCTAATCTCAGGGCTGGATATGTGTTCCTCATTCTCAGACAGGCAGCTGAAGGCATTCTGATATGCAGGTTTTCAGAAGAAGAGCAGTCACCCCACTACTAAGGTCTTTAGATCCTGCATATTTGCAGTCTTAGAACATCCTAATCCTTTATTTTTTAATGAGAAGCATACATTGCAGAGTGTCAGCGGGGTATGTGAACAAATCTCAAAAGGAGGTGCAGCTGTTCCAAACCTTCGGTGTTAATGTTGCTTGCTTTCCCTTCTTCTGTTTGCATTCTGGTTTATGATTTTAGAGGATTTTCTTGGGAGGAGGGGCAGAAGAGGGGAGAATAGTTTGAAAAGTTATTAAAGCAAACCATATTTCCCATGGGTTTATAAAATGTCATGAACTGCAATGAAGAAAATGAGAGATAGGGACTGGTGTCTACATTCATCACTGAATGCATACCAAGAGGAAGAGTGAGCTGAGTATTTACATTCCTTCTTCAGCTGTGCTGCTGCAAGGTGTGTATTCTGTTAGTGGAGCAAATGCTGCTCCTTTCTGTTTTTATCACTCCTTCCATAGGCAGCAGGATTTGGCATCTGCCTTAAATGCACCTTTCCCTAACAAACAGTTATAGAAAAAAAAAAAAAGAATGAAATCTATTTACATATAACAGGCTTCTTAAAAGAGCTGAGTTGAATCTATATTGAAGAACCATCAGCTATCCCCTTCCTTAGTCCCTCCATTCTTCTGAAAGGTGTCTGTAGCCTTTTTCTCTTGAAATCTCTGTAGCATAAAGAAAAAGGATAGAGCAGTCACTTTGTTTCATCAGTTTTTCATAATAAGGATTTGGTTCACTTAACCCTTGAAAAGGAAACTGTCAGTGGCTGAGGTTCTGGTTGTTTCTTCAACAGACAGTTTAACTCAAATTCAAGTGGTAGTTCTGCTGAAGTGGGGTTTAGATGATTGCATCAAATGCATAAGAAGTTTGCTGGATTTCGCTAAGTAAATGACTGAGATATTGTAAAAGTCCTAAATCTGTAATTTATTGAATGGTTTCTTGAAATAAGGCTCAGAGTGTGAGAAGATTTGAGCTTTGCTTAAATAACAAATGGTTTGGTACAAATGCATACCTGAGACAGATAAAGGAGAGATAAAAATAGCAACTGAGAGGAGGAAATTACAAGCCATTTCTCTTTTGCAAAATGGAGAGCTCTTGTTAAAGTTACATCTAGGAGAGCTGAAACTAGCTTTTATTATCTGTAGGTAACTATGTAGCTAAAAAGTTCAGGTTTGTTTACTCTGAAGAAACCACCAGAGCAACCAAAGCAACATATGGTGCCTGGCTACTACCTCTGAGCTCCTGGATGGCTTCATTAGAGGTGCCCCTTCCTGCCAAATGAAGGTCTGATTTTGTCATCTAATGCTCCCTTGGAGGGGTTTCCCAGTCTGCAGACTCACAGTGGTTTCACTGTTGCACTGCTTTTGAAATGAGCTCTGTGGCCTGTAAACACAGTCCTTCCCCACCTCTTTTTCCTTGGGGAATTCAAGTAGTCTATGGAAATGAAATTTAATTGACAGTCAGATCTTAGTGGACATAAAATATATATGGAATGACTGATGTGCCTTAAAAGTAAGTTCTTTGCAGTAAAAATATTCTGTGGTCGTTATAAACATTAAAGGAATAATGCGCCTTTTTTCACTTCCAAATGTTTAAACAGGATTGATGCAGATTCTGAATATCTGTGAGCAGCAACATAGTTAAAACCAGGGTATTTCTATGGTTTTAATTTTTCTTGTCACAGTTACTCATCTGATTCAATGCCTCAAGAGACTTTTATTTCTTCTGAGCTAAATAAAGGTAATATTCATTAATAAAGATGTGCAGTTTACACCCCTTTTAAGTGCATTTCCCTCTAAATTAGTGAATACAGAGGATTTCTATAAAAATTGTTTTTAATGTAACTATTGAATATGCTTCAAGTAAAATGGGGCTGATTTACTTTTTTTTTTTGAATGCAGTGTTCTTATTACTTGTAATAGCTGAAGACTGGAATTTGTAACATATTGTGTGGTGTTAACTTTTCATAAAGAGTTTTCAGCTCTGCTACTCACTGTGGTTGTGCTTCAACTGTAAGCTGGCTAATAGAATATATAGGAGAAAAATAGTCTATGCAGCTTTTGTTTAAGAAAAAGGGAGAAGCTATGTGTAAAATGTGCTGAGTTGTTTCTTTGATCAGATGTGATAAACTGGTTGAAGCACTCACTCTACTGTTGTGGAAGAATGAAATATTGCTACTAAGCCATATCGATTTTAACAAGTACCTGATCTTTAACTCTTCATTTTCTGATTTCACCATGAAGAAAAATTTCTGTCAGTCTTAAGAGAGAAGCTGATGTTTCATTTTCAGTTTTCTAAACAGTGCTGTTGTTGGTTGGGTGTTGAAATATCGAACAGTGCAACTTAGCTGGGATGGGAACTCAGTGGTGCTGTCCTTCAGCCACCTCTGTGGGAGTTTTGCGTGAGAGAGAAATGCAGAATTAGCCTCTTCAGGGCTTGAGGCAGATGGAAGGGGCCTTATAAATAGGAGATTTGACAGGATCACAGCTTTAAATCATTGTCTGAAATAAGAATAGGGCCCTTGTTGTTCTGTGCCATCTCTGTTCAGAAGAGTCAGGTTGCTGCAAGAGCACTGGTGATTTCTGACAAGCAGATCTGAGGTGAAAGTCTACATGCAGCTTTGCACACATTGGCCTGTATCATCCTTTGTGAATAATACCAGAAAACTCGAGTGGAATTTACTTGTGAAGCAGGAAGATACTCACTGTGGGCAAGGACTTTAGGAGCTTCCTTAGACGTTGCCTCTTTTTTAGTAAACACGCTGGAGGAATTTAAGCAAATGTTTGTGCTTAAATGTTGGAGAACAGAAGGAATGCAATCTTCCTGCGTAACTCTTGGCTACTGTTCAAACCCATAGAAGTTGTGGATTAAAGTTTTTTTGACTATATAACCAGAGGAGCAAACCCTACAGTATATTTTCAAGCTGTGTGAAGAGCATTATGTGATTGCATCTGTTTTTCAGAGAAGAAAACTGTTGGTCTGTGAGGGTTGGTATTGGCTAGAACAGCATCTGAGAATTGTAAGGATTTTGTAGGAACTGTTGGTAATGAAATCCATTTCAGGAGAATGTTCTGACCTTAAACTATGACTGCTCTCAAGAAGGAGAGAATATCTACAAGCTGTGCAAAAGGAAGACCAGATGCTATCTGAGAGTTTGTTTTTATAGTTGCTCGTTATGACCTTGTTGGTGAGCAGAAAGCAACTAGATGCTTCAGAGAAAAAGTTCTAATTTGAAGGGGGAACAGTGCATGAGGAAATAGCATCCAAAACACTTAGGGAATTAATATTTGTGTGCCTTTTTTCTACTGTAGACAGGTACAGTGGAGGAAGCTGCCTTTTTCATTGCACAATAGGAAATGTTCATTTGTGTTCCAGTCTATGGGTCGCCTGGGCCGTACAAAAGATGACACAGGAGAAAGCAGAGAGAGGATTGCTCACTTCAGTGTTCAACACGAAGCTTAAATTTGTCCTTTGTCCTTGAAATTAAGCCAAAAATACAGTTTGGCACTTGGACCCAAAGGCTATGTAGCATCAATAATGCTACACTGAATATAATCTAGTTTTAGCAAAAAGCATCAGTTCATATTATACACCCTGCACATCTCTGTTTCAGGGCAGAATTAGGAGATTCTGACACTTAAGTCGTGTGAGAAAGGAATAATCAGGAGTTTGAAGAGTCACAGGTATATTGAGCAATATACCTAGATCCTGTTCTGATAGCAGAGCTGGCTTCACTTGTGTGGGTCCCAGTCACTTTGAACTTGTAAGAAAGAACTGGGGAGGAAGGAGACATGGAAACAGCAGAAATGCTGCTTCTCAAGGAAGCAGAAAGTGGCAAAATGCTCAGTCATGTTGGGATCTCCATGCCAAAGCCACTCAGTGTGCAGATAACTTTTACTGGGTTTTGTGGGAAAGGCCAAGGTGTCTTCAGCTCATGGTGGCTGTCACACTTGATCCTACCCAAGGAAATGCCTTTTTTTGTTTGTACATTGCCTTTTTTTGAAGTGGAAGCCCTTAGAGTGCGACAGAAGATATTCTAAATAGTTTATCTCTCCTCTGGCAGATGTTCTTCACTATCCCAAACATTTTTAATTCAATTGCTCAACGGTTGATAAGGTAGAGAAAGATTGTAAGTATCTTACAGAAAAAAAAGACAAAGAGGCATGGAAAATAGTAAGTAATAAAACCTGATGTCTTAGTCCTGACATAACATCTTACCATAATACCAGTCTTTTATCCCCCACCCCCCTTTTCTTCTTTTGGAAAACAGAAATTCATGCAAAAACTGCAGAAGCTTATTTTAAACAGACTACACCAATTATACTGTTTACACAGAAAAAAAAGAGCTTTCCTGTCAGTAAGTAGCCTTTTACTGTGAAGCAATTTTCTTTACTACACTTGTCTGAAAAATCTAATGAAAAGTAGACCAGCACTTAATTCAATTTGTCTATATGTACCTCTCTTAATAAAAATGCTTTATTAAAGGTCCTGAATGTAAAGGACACAAATGAAATGTAGCTGCCTGCTACATCAAAATCAATTAGTTGTGTTTCAGCATTTTTGTGAACAGCGGTCATTCATTTTGCGTGATGCTCTTTCCTGATAGCTCTCTGCTGACAGAGAAAGCTGTTCACCCTGTTGACAACAGGAATGAAATGAGGATTCATATTTGCCTCCATTAACTCTATTAAGTCTCCTCTAATACATTAAAAAGCAGGCTGCTAGAAGTAGATGATGTCTAGTAAGTGACATGGATCAGAGAATTAATAACCTGACAGATTCCAAGATGTACAGCACACTTTATTGAGAGGCTCACCCTAGGCTGCAGGGACATGCTTCATTTGGTTTTGTTCTCTATGCCTTTGACCCAGCAATGCAAATTATTTGCTCTGTAGTGGAACATTTTCAGTGCACCATCCCTTTCAACTTCATCTGCTGAAGTAAGAAATTAATACTGAGGTCTCCCACTTCCTCACTGAGTGCTTTGGCCAATAGACTATTTATATAGGTGATGCAGCTAAAATGCCTTTCCTTTTGGCACATAAATGTTTTATTTGATTGAGCTTTTTATCTTTCAGTAGACTAACACTCTTGTTCCACAAGGACATTCTCTATCTGGAAAGCAAACATATGTCAAATACTTGGAGGAATATTAGAAATCCTGAGAAACCCCAGCCACTCCAGGTAAATTTTAAAAGAAAACACCACAGTTGAACAAAGAAAATGGCTTAATCTTGTCTCTGGTGGGGATGCTCTGAGACCACTTTCTACTCTGGCGTGCCTCTGATCAGATTTGGTGCAGTGTGTGGAGCTGTTCTGCTGGGCCCCTGCAGCTGTACTGAGAAGAGCAATTTCAAGTGTCCAGCAAAGATTAGAGAAGTTAAACACATCCTTATTGAATCATTTCACATTTTAGCAGAATCTCACTTGGGCTTCCTGTTCCCTTTTTGCACTCATGAAATTATCCTTTGCTTTCAGTCTGACTGCCATACACAGCCTGTGCTTGCAGTGCCTTTCCATGGAATGCCTCAGTGTCTGACCTGCAAAGGGTGGGTGACACCCTCCTCCTCTCAGCTGGGCTGGAAGGGTTCTCCAGAAGACTCCCTGTGAGGTGCTAAGCTATATATGAGTACCTGGAGTAGCAGGAGTTACTGCAAATTCTTGACTGAATCCAAGCCACACTGTTTTATCACCAATAAATGCTCATGTGCAGAGTTTCAAAGTGGCTATAAATGTGCATTCCCTAAGGTTGGCACTGATTTGTTTACATCAGCAGCAATTTCTGTAGGTAATTAAAGGGAGACTTTTAGTCAATTCATCAGGTACTACTTTGGATTTGCCACATGCTACATCAGAGAAACACGATGTGTTGTTAAAACAACACAATTAGCAATAGAAGTGATTTAAGATTCCTGGATGGCATGTTTTCTTGTAAAAAAAAAAAGAATGCAATTCAGTGAAATCTGTTTGTTCTTTAAAGAATGTGTGTCTGTTTTGCCCAGTGTATAATGTAAATCAGGAGACCTTTAATCAGCTTCTGGGGGTCTGACTGCTGGCTGGCTTGGCTGCCTGGCTCCTGGCTGAGGTGCCAGAGAGCCGAGACTTCCAGGAGCCTGGACCCTGGCAGCCCAGGGCCCTGGGTTTATGGACACTCTGCTGAGCTCCATTATCACAGCATCTAAATGCTTCATAACTTGTGTTATACTTGGTCTGTCAATGCCTTTATGCATTAAGGAGTGACTGCTGTGCCCTTGCTTCTGATGAGAAATAAAAGATTAATGGCAGTCAGGTAGGTGGATCATAAAATCCTTTCTGTTTTATGTGGATCCTTCCAGTTGCAAAGGCACTATTGATTGTCAGGCCCCAATGTTTAAAGTTTAGCTGTGCTTTAAAGTTCTGTTTTGCCTCTGTGGTTGCCATAGGCCCACAGAACTTGCACACAAATTCCATCAGGATACACAAATTCAGTGTGCCTCTCCTTTGCTTGTCCCCACCTGGTAGGGAGCTGTGCAGTTGGGATATTGCAGAATAAGGAAAAAGGAAAGTTCTACCTCCAGTCTATGGGGGAGCAATGATATTGCTGCCATTTCTTTAAGGCCTGTGGGGTTTTAGTCACCAGTGCTGGATTCACACTGCCATTTCTGGATGCTTATTTTTATTGTGTGTTGAACAAGTCCCCTCAGGGCATGATTGACCTATGACTTATACCCCAAAGGAGTGGACTTTTTCTGAACTTCTGGCAAAGTACAGAAATCACAAATACTTCCTAAAAAAATATTACCAAAGATCCCCCAAAACTAGTCCATTGATACAGTCAACTTCATTTATGGGTTAAGGCTCAAATTCAGGTACATTTTAAAAAAAGAAAAAATTATAAGCCCAGGGTTATAATTATAAGTCCCATTTCTTTCAGTACAGGTCTCTCAGGATCAGTCTGGATCACTAGATCCTACTTTTTTCAGACTTTAAAGGTCAACTTCCTTGAGGTTACTGAACCTATGTCTTCAATAATGCAGAAATTTCCTGGAAACTCGGCATTATTGCAGATGTTATGAATGTTTAAGAGTCAAGAGTTAACACACATGATTCCAAAACGAGGCAGGATGAACTCCCTATCTGACAATACTGTTGAGAACAAACATTCGAGGCTACTCTGTGTATATTTCTCAGGCAAAATTATGATTATAGAGGGATCTTGAGTTCCAGGTGAATGTTTTGTACAGAGAAGGCTTCCTGACAGTATTTACCACCTTCAGAAGTGTCAGTCAATGTCTATCAAACTCATACTTTTCATAATAAGGAATGGGATTGTCCCCAGATATATTCTTAAAGGGGGAAAAATAAAAAGATGTAAAAGTATTAAAAAAAATTAGTCATGCATAGAAAGTGTGAAAGGAAAGGGAACCTGTCTGTTGCTGAAGACTTCAGCAGCAATTCATTCTTACCTAATTCTGCCATATCCAGCTAGGAATAACTGATGGTCACATAGGTTGAGGCTGCCCTCAGGTTACAATGTTTTCAAAAAGTGTCATAACATTTTGTGTGTTAAACAGATTTCTGCTGTGGTAACAGTTACTATTAATTAGTGAGAGAAGTTGTGCTTTTTTCCCCTCCTTCTTCAGAGAAGAAACAAACAGAAGGTATTTTACAGGACTACAAAAATAGCTGTTCCTTTTCTACTTTGGTAAGGCAAAAAAAAATAGGAACAAACATATTAAAGAGACATTAGGAATTTAGGATGCAGATTAACTATTTAATTGTCTGATTCATCAAGCACAACTCAATGTGCTTACTTATGGCTGAGGTTTCATGTGTTATGTAATAAAATGTCTCTGTTGCCCAGGAAGGCTGTGCTGTCTGTGCTCAGGGATTTTCAAGACCCAAGGGGATGATGCCCTGAGGAACCTGGTGTGGCCTCACAGGTCACCCTGCCTTGAGACTGGGCTAGAGGCATCCTGAGGTCCCTTCCAACCTGAATTAGCCTATGATTCCGAGACCTGTTTCTTCCTAGTAATAAACAAAAGAAAAATCCTAATATCTGGGTAGCATCAAAATGATATTCTATAAAAGATGCACATATACTGCTATAGGGGGGCAAATCCTTAGGCCATTTGAATCTTTAGATCTCTAGAACTTTCATGTCTGATGTGTGCAAATTCTGTCTAACCCATATTTTGCTGGATCCAGGGCACAAACCTTTTCTTTGTTTAGAACTTACTTAGTAATTTAAGAGCTCTACAGCATATTCCCTACCCATGATAAATCCCACTCCTCCACAGCACTTAACACATAAACATACAAATATTTTACTGGCATTTTCTTTAGAACTCCAGGCAAAATAGTGGTTTTGGTTTGTTTGTGTGTTTTTCCTAAGTAAAACAAACTCCGCTTTTGGCCAATAGCTCAAATGTATCATTCTGACCTACTGGCTCTGAAAATGGTGAAGAATATAGTTCATAAAGCACCAAGTCACACCACAGCTGCTGTAGGTGGGGTGAAAGCAACAAGGAAATGATTCTATTTCCATAACAACTAAAGACTTTAGTTAAAACCTGAACAATGGGAAGTCTCTGGCACTACACGTTGCTTCATTCCTCATTCATTGTTGCATGAAAGGTGTCTGACCTTTCTGTAGAAGTGGCATTTCTGAAGATCAGGGGCTAGCTGAAGAATTTATGAATATGTTGTCACATCTGTAATTGGAAATCCTTTTCTTCTTTCCAAAATGTCAGTAAAATTTCACCATGACTGTGATGCACATGCTATTGTAGAGCATGGCAATACACTTGTTCCAAAGTTATTTTTGTCATTATAAGTTATAAGGTTTGTTATTTGGTTGCCACTAAGAACATCACAGGGCCAGAGAATGCTCTCAAAATACCATTATAATCCTTGATGTAGCTTGCAGAAGTACAACTTAAGGTATACAATTCCCCTCTGTGTCCACCCAAGAAAGGAAGAAGATTCCTGGGGCCAAATCTGCAGCAAGGTGTGAGTAGCTGCCTGCTGGATTTTCAGGTCTGTGCACACCACTGAGGCAGCTGAAGCCCACCTGGGTGAAGGAAGGGTGGATCAACAGCATGGTGAAGCCACAGACTGCATTTTCTAATCCCTAAACTTGTCCATGGGATCAACAGAGTAAAGGTCCCATTGCTATATCTGATAAATGTGCTGTTCTGTTTATTTATCAAACCCATTCTTTTCTGCCCATCTCCACTACTTTTATGAAGCTGAAGTGTATCTTAAAAGCACCTGATATCATTTGCACTCCCACCTGGTTTCAGGAAGTTCAGAAAACCCTTTGAGACTCTCTTCTGTACTGATGGTGACTCCAAAAGTACTTTTAGATCCCAGCAGTTTTATTTAACCTTTGATAAAGGTATAAGGTAAAAGTGTTACTTCTGAGTCCAAAACTTTTAGCACTGTTTTATAAGAAGCTAACAGCAAATAGAGAAAGTATTGAGCCTTGGACAAGGATTTATATCTAGTTCCATTGCTGGTCTCTAGCCCAGAGTGCTGCATGCTTTGAGCCTTTGAATCTTTAATAAACAGGATATGCACAATATTACTTCATTCATAAACACTTTTGAAAGTTATGAACAAAAAGTGCTACACAAGTCCTAGATCACTGTATAACAAAGATCCTGGATGATTATATAACAAGGACTTGAAAATAGTCACTGAGCTACCAGACACTAAGGAGTTAATCTGTCCTCTGGCTTTGCTTTAAATGACTTGAAGTGGTGAAGACTGCAGTATGCATCATCAATGTCTCTTAATATCTTACTTCACTGAAAGTACCTCTGAAAACTTTGGGTTTGCTATTTGATGTACCTACAGAAGATATTACAGAACTGACCATTTTTCAGTGGATGTGTCAGTCTCTTTTCCCAGGTAACAAGTGAAAGGACAAGAGGAGATGTCCTCAACTTGCACAAGGGGGAGTTTGGACTGACTATTTGGAAAAATTCCTTCACCTAAACGGTTTCCAAGCATTGGAACAGCCTGCCCAGGAAGTGGTTGAGTCAGGAATTTAAAAGATGTGTGGATGTGGCACTTAGGGCCACGGTTTAGTGGTGGACTTGGCAGTGCTGGGTTAATGGCTGGACTCAAAGGTCTTTTCCAACCTGAATGATTCTATGATTTTAGCTAAAGGCCAGAACGATTTTTAGAGGAAATCTTTTGCCTTATATTTTGTTGCTTACCTTAGGTTGCTATTATTTGTAAACTTCCAGTGCAGAAACCTCTCACTGTCTGTGGTACAGTGTTGGGAAGGAGGAATTAATCTCTGCAGGAGCTGGGGCTCTGGGAACAGTGCTTGCATTGAGACTTTGATGTTTTTAAAACAGGTCCTGTTTGGGGGGTTTTGTATCTGCAATGCTTAGAAGTCTGATTCCTGCTCAGGATACAAATAATGACAAATTGTCTGAATTTGAAAAAAAAAACTCTGGGATGATAAATGTTAACATTTTGTCTACGTATATCCAGAAAACTGCACTCATGAGGCCTGTAAATCAGTGTGTTCTGTTTCTGTTCTTTTAAGTTATTTTTATAACTTTTTCCCAAGCAATTGCACATCCTACAATGAGAACTACATATGTCCCAAGATTAAAATATCAGAAATAAGCCATTTTTAAACCTTTGATGGTCAAAACAAATGATAAGTGCTTTCTTTATATGCTAGCTGAATTTTCAACTCATACACTTCAGTAATTACACTGTGGAAAAATGAAATACAGTTCAGGATAACTGTAATATATACAGTTCAGGTATGTTTTTATTTGGTATTGTTAAAACTGTAAATTGTCCCCTTAGATTGACCTCATGCACACATAAATGTGTCATGTCCTTTTAGAAGTGTCATTTTTTGTTTAGGTTCTATTTTTATTCCTTCTTTAAGGAGCAAACACACACACAGCGTCAGGTAAATATTTCCATAAATAACCTCAGGGTCCCTTGGCAAGAATGTTATTGCCTGTGCACTCTCTGTAACTAAATTGCCTTCCTTAATGATGAATATTTGGTTTATAGGTCCCTGACTGCTTCTCTTTAATACCCATTAATTTTCATTTTACTTTTTTTAGTGAGCTCCCCTTCCTCATTTTCTTCCTTCACGTTTCTTGCCCATTTCACAAACTCTCTGAAAAGTGAGGTGAGTGCAAGAAAGCAAAGCAGCAAAATGACTGCAAGCTGGCATTTACAGACTCCTGTTCCTTTCAAATGGACAAGCCCTGCATGGCAATTGAATTAGCTGATCTTAGAGCTCAGGAGCACAAGCAGGCTCACTCCTACCTCTCACAACTCCACCTCCCCAAAGTAAAAGAGGTGCTGCCTTTCAGATTTAGAGACCTGCAACACTGTAAAACATTTATTTCTTTGGGTAAGTCTATCTGGGGGTGAATTTGAAGAATTCATAGAAAAACATAAGAAAAACACAGAGAACACCAGTTCTTCAGCATGCAGCAGTTACAGGTGGCTGCTGTCCATCAACCCCATCAACCCCATCAACCCCATCAACCCCATCAACGCCATCAACCTCATCAACCCCATCAACCCCATCAACCCCATCAGCCTCACCTCCCAGATGGAGCCTAGGAGAAACTAGCCCATAAAATATGCATCATTTAATCATTGATAAAATTACCCAGGGCAGATTATTTGGGTTCTCCTCCCCTTTTTTTTTTTTTTAAGACAAGCTTCAGTTCTGTGCAGGAAAACAGTATGTGACATTTCAACTCCCAAAGTGTTGAGAAAATTAGCATTTAGGTCAACTGGGTTCTTAAAACTGTAACTGTGGTTTTGCTGAAGCTATAATTGCAATAGTCTGGTAGAAAAAAAACCAGATTCCATATATTTATATTCCATAATTCTTATATTACTGCTTCCTGCAAAATCAGGTAGAGAAATACTGAAGAATTTACAGCTCCAGTCTTCTTTTGCTGCAACACAGCCTTATGGTATTGATTAGCAAATCCTACTCAGACCCTGTAGGGCAGAAAGTACCACACATTCATGAAAAGGAGACGTGCTGTCAAAGAAAATTCATTCTGCATGGGCCAGATAATGCTGGTTCCTCTAGAACTGGTCCATCATTGCAGTTGAATTCTGGGGCTCAGAGAAGGGAAAGGCAAAGAGGTCTTACCTTGTAAAGGTAATTTCATTTTTGCACACCTACTGTGTTCAGCTGCCTCAGTAGCTGGTGCCTCCTCTGCTCTGAGCACTGTGGCAGAGCTGATGGATGTTGTGGAACAGAACACACAGCTTGGTGTGGTGGGCAGCAGCTGAGCTGGGTGGGCTGAATGCAGCTAAAGCCCTGAGCCAGAGCTGATCCTGCCCCACAGCACCCAGCAAGGAAATCCCTCGGGAGGGGAGACAGACTTCCAGGGAAACCCTGGATGTTGTGAGCAGCTTTGGGAGTGGGTGGAGGTGTTACTAGGAGGACCATCTGATCAGGATGGAAAGGAAGGAAAAAAGCTATCACTAAAGTCACTGAGGATGGGAGTCTTTCAGTCCTGTTTTTGTAGCAATTTTTGTGCTGTGTCTCTATGATGTCTTTATTCTCGTAGCAATGTTTCATTTACATACATATCTATAATGCTAGAAAACGAGGAATGTTTCTTTCTATGTCATCCCACAGATTATAGCCAGTTTTCAAAGACATTGTGATGAAAACAACTAATTAACAAGAATGGAATTCTGTTTTGTACCACAGATGGAGAACTGGAGCAAGTTTTCAGAGGTATTTTTCCATTTTGAACAATGTTTTTTATTGTCTTATTTCCATTCTTTTTTTTTACCAAAAGGAAGAAAACCCCACCAATATTGGGCAAAACTCTCCCAAACCATATGACTAAAAGCTCCTTTCTCTATATTTTATTCCTTCGCACTTGGCTTCCTATTTTTTTTTCCTATTTGATTACACAAGTGTGGAGAAAATAAAGACCTAAAAGAGACATACCTGAAAAAAATTAAGGATTCAACAATCCTTTTTCTTGAAAAAGTTATCAAAATCCAAAGACAAACAGTAGGAAGAGTGGAATGAAAACTTCTGATGACTAATAGTCACTTCTTCTCAGAGATTTTTTTAATGAGGTGTCATTTTCCATTTGAGCCCAGAGGTGATAAGTACCTGATAGGCATTTTTCTGCCCTTGGTTTTAATTTTGACTAAATTTTGTAATGCTTTTCTTGGAATCTGGATTTCCCCAAGGTTAACTTGACAAGGTACAACTCTCACAGGGCAGACTACCCAAGCACAGGGCTGCAACACAGCAGTGAGCACTGGTTTCTTTAGAAAGAGCTGCTCCATCAGCAGGGCAAAAAGTTCAGGTTAGAATTTAGGTAACTCCAGTCTGGACTAAAAAAGTAACTTTAGGCATTAAAGGTTTAGCTTTGGATTTTGAAAATCTTGCATCAGATCCCAAGCAAAAAGCACTATGTTAAATCTCTTTGCTTGGATTATAACCAATTTCTATTGTTGTGGTTCAGCAGCTTTTGAAAATCATTTCATGAAATCTTTTGTTATCATGAAACAATACCTCCTTTATTCAGTCCCTGCATCAAGACTTTATGTTTTCATAATATGTCCAATCAATAAAACATTTACTATCATTCAATCAGAATAAAATGTTCGGGATCATCTATTGTAAATTACTCGATGAAAAATTTGAGACAGCTCTAAAGCCAGCTGATCAGTAAGATAACTTTTTAATCATATGCACAGGAGAAAGTATTTTACTAAAATGGAGGCATAAAAAATAAGTAGATCATTATTACTGAAGCACAGATTGCTTTATATTTTTATCTCCTAAAATGCAGCTGAGAAGATCATTATTAAGAAGAGAATGTCATTTTTCAAAAGGATTTGTGGCAGTAACAGCTAGGAAGGCTTTTTTTTATTAACTTTAAGAGGGACTGCCTGTTACATAATATTACAGCAATTGTTTCAGGGCACAAAATCCAGAGCTAGGTGATGAACAGAAAACATTCAGGAGGGCACAGATTCAGAAAGTTGGTTTAGAAAAACTGCTGCAGAACTGGCATTGTGGTTTTCCTGTGTTTCCTGTGTAAAGTGAATAATACAGAGTAGTTTTGCTCAGATAAAGTGTATACATTTAGTACATGGTCCAAATATTTTCATCTCACCCTGATAGATATGGAATCTGTTTCTTGGTATAGAGATATAAGATTTCAAGCTGTAATGATAGCAAATTAGGTATGGGGGAGAAGTCCAACAGGAAAAACAGAGGGTTTTTTTCTCAGGGTGGGATGTGTAGAACAGAATCCATTCCAAAACTGAGAAGAAAAAGTTAAACTTCATTTGTAATTGTGAATGCATGTCTCAAACTAAGCTTTTGAATTTTATTTACTTCTCTGCCAGTAGGCATGACACTTTTATTTCCTTTTATTTCACCTTCTTCCCAGTAGGCTTCATTTATTGGCACAGATGAATTCTCATATCAAAGGCAATTTCCAGTTGACTTTAGGACAGTTATTATTTAATTGGCCTCTTTAACTGTCCTTGTCACTAAAAGCTTCCGAAAACTCTTGTGTTTATAAAAGACTTTGGGGCAAATTCCCTGCTGAGGTATTTCTATGGAGCTACACTGGTAACAAATTGCACCTAGGAAATTTCACTCTCACTGCAGTACGTTAAATTCCTTTTTCTCTGAGAGCTTGCAAAAACTTGATGAAAATAACCCACACCAATGCCCTGCCAAACACCAATAGCACAAAGCCACAGCATCCATCCTCTCCCCTAAGCCACTTGAGCAGGAGGGCTGCTTGAAAGAGGTTTGTGTCCTGGGCTCACAAAGCAAAGCTTTTAGGAGGAGAGAGGCTCCTTCTAAGGCTGAAAAAAGACAAGACAGCTTCTCCTCATGTCTTCACTGAGCACAGGAGGAGACAGGCATCGGGAGGGACCCCGCAGATCCTTCCAGTGCATCAAAAGATGCTGCTCCTCTGGTCAGCAGGTGAAATGGGATAAAATCATTGAAAAATGCTGGCCTAGGACACTGGGTATCAGTGGTCCCTCAGAAATCTCCATACCACAATCCACAGAGGGAGGAAAACGTGATCTTAATTATAATTCATGAGCTGGACAACTTTGAGGACATTTCTCCTTCTGCTGGGACATGTTGTACTCGTGCTGGTTTGGTCTCAACTATGTCACTGTGAAAAAATGTTAGAGTAGCTGAAGGCAATGAAATAAGGGACAGTTTGTAACCCAACCTGCTTTCCTCATCAGAGGTGTTCAGTGAGATAGTTTTTTAACATTTAACTGACAGCACAAGAATTTACTTAAGACAAAATTACCCCCGTCCCAACAAGTGGATCAAAATCTGCTTTAGTTTTCTGAGGGTTGAGAGGGCATGAAGAGAGTTCAGGGTAGATTTAGACATAGCCTGTTTTGCAAATTTTCTCAGTGTACCATAGTTATTAAAGGCCTGTTGAGTGACAGACGAGCAATGTGTGCATTTGTGCTTCAGAGTGCATAGGTGAGCAGTCCCCTGAAATATTGTTCATTCAGCTGGAAAGCTGCAGGGATAATTGGGCTTGACTCAAAAAGAAGTAAAAACTGGAACAGGAGAGATAATTTTGGGATATTGTATTAACAAAAGCAAAAGGAGGTCATTTTTCTGAGTATTTTTCACACACTTACAGCAACCTAAATCTGACAAGCCATCATAAATTCCAGGCACAAAGATATTTACATTTCTAAACACACCAAGTGCTTAGAAGCTAAATTCTTTTTCTGTAAGATCATGGGACCTTGTGAACAAAGCCAGTGCCAAGGGCTGCCTGTAGGAAACATCTTGGTTAAGAGCTCTATTCTGAACCTTTTTGCATCAGAGCTTTATTTATATCATGTGCCCTTGCATGCATGTTCCCTGCTAGCTCAGGAGGGCATTATCCCACATAAGAAGTATTCCCAGGACAGTAAGCAAGATTCCATTAAGGATACACTTCTGGTGTGTCTGAAATGGTTCTGGAATAATATTTTTATGCTGACATGTATGTCATCTCAGTAAATCCCTCAATCACACTCTAGATGTAAGGCTGTAAGCAAATTAATACTATGGACAAACAGATGTGTGGATTTGAACTTTAAAACATGAAACTTTTATATGATACAGTGGCAACACTCACAGATGTAACCAGGTGGCCTCACTCATATACAGCTACTTCTCTGAACAGAATTGCCTATCACAGATCTATTCTCTGTGCTGAACCCCAGTGATTCATAAACTCACAAATTAAACCTTTTTCTCTTCTATACATTATATTATATGAGGGCAGAAAACTCATGGGAGAGTATGGATAAGCATCTGCAACAAAATGCACGTTAACCACAACGCTGCTGTAAAAATCTTGATGGAATGGATGGTGCAGGTACATATATTCTCCAGGTATTGTGTAACTTTTTGAACTTCAGGAGTATAACTAAGTCTCCTTGGTAAATTTGGGCTAGAATTTATGCTTTTTGGTCTGGTACTCAAGTTCTATGCAGAAGAAATTTGAATATTTCTCAGGGCTTTCCTCTAACCACAATCCTCACAATAATCTGACAGGAGAGAGCCACTCTTGTTTGCAGGTGGAAACTCTTCCTCTGTACAGAGAATAATTTAAATTTCATTTTGCCCAGAGTGAAGTGTAAGATGGGAACCTAAGACACAGCATTCACTGAAAGAAAGGGAAGACCTGAGCTTCAGGCATGGGTTCTGTAATACTCAGTCTGAAGCAGGAAGAAAATCACAGTTTCAGTAGCCCAACAAATAATTACAATAAACAAAACTCACCTCGAGAACTGCAAGGGAAACCTTCCACAGCCCTGAAAAGCAGGTGGGAGAAGGTAGATATTAACCTATTCCCACATGTTTTTGTGTGAGTGATGGTTGTGGCCACAGTTTTGGCTGAATTTAATTTAATGTAAAGCAAGAATGAGGAATGGCCACTTTGTGAGTCCCAGCTAAAGCACCCCTGTGTCTCAGACCAGGCTGCTGCAGACAGTAAAAATAAACACAGTTGCTTGGGGGACTTTCATGTGGAAGTCTTGCAAGGAGGATAACCAAAAAAATCTCACAATATATTCAGTCCTGCATATATTAGGTGAGATCACACAAGGGCACATCTGCTGAGGGGCTTCAGCCTCACGCTGCTTTCAGGTCTGACAGGCAGAGGAGATGAAACCTGACATCTGCAAATGCTCGTGGCAGAACCTTCACAAGCAAAGCTTGTTTGTCCAAACTGATTGTGCACTCACAGGATTTCACCAATACCTGATGGCATGTCCAAGAGGCTCTTTGTGAAGGATTTGTTCCACTACAGCTTTAATAAATGTTATCTCTCTATCACAGGGATTATTAACCTCTAACACCAGTGCCATCCCTAAATTTTTCTCTCTCCCTCCAGAACAGGCACACATTTAAAGAATCCTTACTAAATAATAATAATAATAATAATAATAATAATAATAATAAATTTCATTCTTTATGCTCCTATTGTTAGTTTTCATCCATTGAATGAAGTAGAGGAATAAGGAAATTAAATGCTCTTTGGTTTTGAGTTTGTTAGTGGTATTATGCAGACAGATAATTTTCCAATCTTAAATCTAAATAATTCTGTTGCCATAGGATCAAAGTTATGCTGCTCTCAGTTTTCCATGCATTGAATCATCCCTATTTCCCTTCAGCACGTGTTCCCTGGGATTTGATAATGCTCCTAAAGGCAGCTGGCATCAGGAATGGTTGGCATCCAGATTGCTCATTGTTCTAAGCCTTACGTTCTTGCCTCCTCTTGTAACCATTTACACTCCAAGAAGTCAAACCTCTCCTTGTGTGCACATCTGTGTATGCACTCAGGATGGTCAGGTCTCTTGCATTCATACTGTAGCACATGAAAGCAAATATTGCAAAATGGCCTGATTTTTCCAAACTGAAATTCATGAAGGAGATACAATAACAAACAGAACAAATTCTGTCACTAGTGACACTTATACTCACCTTATACTCACCTTCCTCTGCACCAGAATGCAGATGCATGAAATTCATACAGATTCATGAAAACTCAAACTTCTCAGAGTGCAGATCTGTTTTTTGGCTTGTTTGAGAATCAGTGGAGTTAAACATCTGATAAACTCAGCTGTTACAAGTCCAGGACCTTTTCTTCCCCCTTGCATCTCTCACAAAGCATTACTCCAGAGAAGCCTACAGAGCTGCCCCTCGTTAACAGGGGATGAGTCAAGCCTCAGCAATGGTCTCCAGTTATTTGCTAGCAGAGAGTAAAGTATTTCTCATGCCATTCCATAAATCTGGCTTTTAGAGGCTGCCCTTTTACAGACAGTCCCACATGGAGGGACACACTCAGATGTCTGAAATGTCTATTCCAATAATGCAAAAGCCTCTTTGTGTTAAAATATTTCAGGCACCTTACTCTATCCTTATGTGTGTGAATGCATACTCTTAAATCTCTTTTTATTCTTTTTTGTTTTCTCAGCAAAGAATTATTTTTTACTTATACCAAACCTAACAATGAGGGCCTAGTTATACAGAAGCCTCTTGTTTCTATGACATTGAACATAAATAGCAGTAGAGCCTTTCCTGTGTCTAGTTCACACATTTCTAAAACTAAAGTAATCCACTTTAACAAATGTTTCTGGCTATCATATTTTAGATTTTAATGGTTTTCAAAGCATACATTTTTTTTGCTACTAGTTTCAAAACTTATCCTTGTTACAGAGAAAGTTTCTAATTCACATTTGTGCAGAATCTTGCAACCCTCTTTATTCAGCTTCTCTTACAGTCTGCTTAAAACCCTCTGTGAGAAAAAAAAGTGAAACAATTTTTTTATCTGAACAAAACACATTTAAGTTTACAGCCCTATTTTTAGCTCTCACACCTGGTTTTGTTTAATGAACAAGATTGGTTTGAAAATGCCAGATCAGCTTAAAAGAAAAATTGTCAGGTTTCCTTGATTATACACATCAGTTGGCTTTTCAACTCAATTGCCTTGTTTTATCAATTAGTCAAGTAGATGTTCTGAAGTCATCTGAAGAAAAATCCCATTACAGAGAGATGTAGGAGACAGAGGCACATCACTGGCACTGCCAAAACAGGTATAGCTAGATGGAAATTCTTCATGTTGTAATGATTTTGGGGATTTGTAGCACTGAAATTGAGACCCTGGAGTTAGGCACAATTGTGCTGCAAGGAGGAGTAAAAAAAAGACATTGCAGAGGAGGAGGGAAAAAGATAAACCTGCAGCTCCAGCTGCACCTTGGTATCACAGCACCAGGTACCATCAGAAGCATTTCTGTCTAACAAGCAGCCCTCACAGTCTGACACACTGCAGAGAGGCTCCTCCTTTACATCTGTGTAAAGAATAGCCTTTCTCAGCTCAAAGGTCACAGAGCTAGTCCAAAGCAGATGAGAGCCCAGATTGAATTACTCATCAAAATCAGTGCTGTTCTTTCCTTGAACAGGTTTTGGGTTGGGTAAATTTTGTTTTGTTTGTTGTTTTTTTTTTCCTCACAAATATTTAATCAGGAGGGGTAGGGAAATCTTTCTGCAGACTTTAAGATTAAACATTATTTGTTTGTGGTTCGCATGGAGTAAACCATAAAACCAAACACAAAAACTTCAGACGACTGTTGAGGGCCCATCCCTGGTCTGGTGCACACAGAAATCCCTCAGCCTCTTCTTGCAAGCCCTCAATGAAACATTGTCCTGAGTTGGGCTCTTGCCCCCCTAGCAGCTATAAAGTTGTTCCTAACATCCAGGCAGAACCTTCTCTCTTCCAAATTAAACCAATATCTCTTTGTTCCTCCCAGCAGGCAAGCAAAGCAGAGATCTCTGTTGTCCTTTCTGTTCAAACAACAAGAACTGGTAAATATTTCACATAAACACATAGGCTCATCTAAGAAATGTCTCTGATTCAGTGTTCTCTTTTGGACTAGAAGCTGGCCTGATGATTTGGAAACCTTGCAAGAGTTACAATCTAGTCTAACATGTAAATAAAATTTCAAAGTTAGGAAAAAACCCAACACCAAAACGAAAAGCCCCAGAAGAATCCAGGATCCAAGGTAGGTATCCCACGTCAGGGACCTGCCCTTCTGCATGCTTGAAACACAACCTGCAATGACATAAACTGTGCAATAATGTCCCTGTGCTGCAGCTATTGCACCCCTCAGAATATGCCACACTGCACATGTGCTGTGCAAAGCCTGCACAATGCAACCTTGCATCTCTCTGCAGCATCCCCTGCGTCTCTTTAACCTTGTTAATCAGGTCATCTCAGTGCCATCATGTGAGACAAAAAACAGAAGTGGGTGAGCTAGGATGCAATGATTTGTTCAAGCAACTGCACAGGGAAGACTGAGCAAATGTTTGGAAGCATCTGGTAGACATTCTTATTCCTTTTGCTGAGCCTTTGAATATGTTCACTGAGACATATGATCTGTGAGTAAAAGTGATTCACACTGAAATGGAATTTGATTACAAAATTCCAGCAATCACATGGAGATCCTTTGCATTGCTTTGTAATTCTCATAATGTAACATTCACCTTCAAACAAATAAGTTACTTTTTAGGGCTTAGGTTCTGAAATTATCGAATTCTTCCCATGTTCAACCCTATACATCAGAGCATAAAGGGCCTGATGAACACAGAAACAAGGAATCTCTGGATTTCCACACAAATTGTTCCACTAGCAATTTGGGGTCTACAGATCCCATGCAGTTTGTGAATGGCCACTTGTGCATCCATCTTTAGAGCTGATGACAGCCAGACAGAGGATGTCCATGCCAAGGGAGAGCACAGGCATTGTGTTTAAGATGCTCCAGGGATGCAATAGCTCACGATAGAGAAGTCACTCATTCTTTAAATTTTTACACTCAAGCACTGCAAATATGGCAAAATCCTTCAATTTTGATCAGAACCCTTTCAGTGCCTTGCAGGGCTGCTAAGATCCTTGAGCATTGAGTGTCTGCAGTGAGGAGTTGGCACTGGGGAGGTGTAGGGCTGGCCCCTGTGAGCAGAGGCTGGGGCAGCTCCAGGCAGCCCATGAACTGCTGCAGGGCTCACCTGAGCCATGAGCCAGCCTGCTGCTGCCTCTGGGAAAAGGAATTGAAGATAGGACAAGATGCCACACACTGAAGTGAGGAAGGAAACGTGAGAAACAGCTCTGCAAGCACCCAGTTCAGCAGAGGAGGAGGGAGAGGAGGTGCTCCAGGACCTGCAGCTGAAGGAAGCTGCTGTCTGTGAAAACCTACATTTGGAGCAGGTGAAAAAGTGTGTAAGAAGGAGCTGTAGGGAGGGTCTACTATGGACTGACCACACATCACCATTCCCCATTTGCCCATTCTTGGAGTTGAGGAATTCAAAGAGTCAGGAATAAAGGAGTGAACCTGACCCTGGGAAAAAAGGAAGATGAGGAGAAATTTGCTTACTTCTTTTGTCTTTGTTTCTCACTGTCCAAATCTATTTAAATTATATATTTTTTTCTCAAGTCAGATCTTTTTTCCCCGTGATGGTAATTGGTGACTGATCTCTGCTTTTTTCTTAAGGAGGGAGAATGAGAGAGTGGCTGTGTAGGTGTCTGGCAGCTGTCCAAGGCATACCCATCACACAATCATTGTTCTAAGTGCTTCTAAAAGATTTTTTTGAGTGTTTTTGGAGCAGAGACAAACTACGGGAGTCACTGTGTCTTTTTGATGCTGAAGGTTTGTTCCCAGCATTTGTGCACCCTATTGTATTTTAGATGGTTTTATTTGCCATCAATTTTACAACCAGCTTCTGAATTTCAAGGCATTTTAGGTATTAAGAACACACACTTATCTTCTGATCTCCAGTAGATTTTTTCCCTTTGATCATATTATAAGTAGGGTTGGTAGCACCATTTTTTGAGCTTTCCCAACATCTTGGATTATTTGCTGATGAGCTTGCTAACCTCCATCTCCTAGAATACATGATTTCTATAGTGATTTTATACTGAATTTTTTTTAGAAAATACAAAGCAATGTATTCTAATCATTTCTGAAAATCAGATAATGTAAAAATATTCTTTTGTCCATCACAAACCCATGGAATTAATCATCAGTAAGCATCCTGAAAGTGGTTTACTAATGAACAAAAGAGGTGGTTCTGCCTTGTCATTATCCCCATCCTCTCTGAATCCATTCTTCCTTGTTGATGGACTCATTCCATGACCTAATATTCAAATCCTAGGCAAAGTAATATTTTCTTATGTTTGAATGGAAATCAAGAGCTCTCTGTTTATTGCCTTTCACCTCATCAGAACCATTAAAGTGATAACTGTATCTCCATACCCTGCATTTATTTCAAAACAGCAATTTCCTTTCCCCCACATTTTGTCTGATCTGCCAGTTTTCTCAGGGCTGAAATACCCACCCTCTGTGTGTTTGTGGAATGTTTATCCCATTAAGGCTGTGCCTCAAGTTGATAACTTTTGATGTTGTCATAGAAACATAATCTGGGAAAATGACAAGGACCTGGAAAGTCTGGATAGTTGAAGAGAGGAATAGGGAAGGGGTGCACAGGAGCTTATCTGAGCTGCATCAGGAAATTCCTGCAGGTGACACAAGGGTGTGGCTATCACCAGTTTATCTCTCTGCTTCCCCTGTAACACTGTGGGATCCCCTGGGGATATCTTTCCATCTCTCACCATGTTGATAAACTGCACCCACAGCTACCAAATGAGAGTGTGGGGACCTCACAACACCAAGGGATGAATCTGGTGCCTTTCAAACTGATTCAATTATTAAAAGGGATGGCAAACTAGCTTATCTTCTAGGTAATCTTTAAGTTCTGTAACTAAGGAAGACACAAGAAACTGGGGCATTTATCAAAGAAAATGTCCTCATTGCCAAATGAATGAGAAATTTTATG
This sequence comes from Cisticola juncidis, assembly GCA_013400215.1. Classification (NCBI taxonomy): domain Eukaryota; kingdom Metazoa; phylum Chordata; class Aves; order Passeriformes; family Cisticolidae; genus Cisticola; species Cisticola juncidis. Next base: position 1,863,142 of record VXBR01004196.1, on the reverse strand, counting down.
TATTGCAGTTCCCTAGATGGGTAAAATCCTAATATTAAAAGCTATAAAAGACTAAAAAATCTTGATACATGACTTTGATTTGGATGAGATCTCTGTGGTTAGTTTGAGCATAACCTGCATTAGGATATGGAGCACAGGGGGACAGTTAAGGAAATCCTGGTCATCATCAGCATTACACATTCTTCTGTGAACACAGGACATTGTAGCATCAGAGCAGCTTGAAAATTAAGTTCCTCCATGGAATAACTAAGTTATATACTTTGTAAGTTGCTTGTAGAGGCTCTGCTTTATGAAATGTAGATTAAAGATCAAGCTATCGGGCATTTATATTCAATATACATGTTCTAGAATGACCAATACACAACTACAGAGCACCATACTCATTATTAATTTTCCTTGGTGTTAGGAATACTGGATGTCTGAAGGATAAATTCACCAGAGTTAATACACAAGTTTAATCATATCAATTATTTTATATTATGTAAGTTATATAACCTTAAGCTTATTTATAAGCTGTTGGACATAAGGCAGTGGTGGAATAATAAAAAAAAATCCAAAGTTCTGGTAGTTGGTTTCTTGGCTTAGTTATTTGGTTCAGTGTTTATCCATGCTAATATGCCTTAGTGTTGAAGCACACAGTGCTCTTACCAGTTGGTTCCTGACGTGAATGAAGTGATTGATATTTTTGTTGGAATGGTGACTTTAAATAAGACCATTGTTGGAAAATCATCCTCTTGTCCTGGGTCAGGAGTTCAAAGAAATGACAAAGAGAAAAGAGCTAGAATGATCTAAGGTCTGAAAAATAAGTTTTAACATGAGGGAATAATGAATAACAGCCTATTTAGTCTATTCAGAAGAAGGTTAAAAGATTAAGATCACAATCAAGTCGAACTTAATTGTGGAAGAATTGTGGCTCTTCAGTGCAGAATATAGTGATTGAAATTTTAGAGACTGGATCTTGATGTACTTGGATACACAAATTTTAAAAGAGGATAACAAGCTGTTAGCACAACTTATTAGGGGGTGTGATAGCTCTTCTAATCAAGTTAAAGTGCTTTTTTAAAATACAGATTAGAGCCTCATGTTACAGCTGTGATGCAGAAATGATTGGTGAAGGTCTTTGGTCCGTGTTGTGCAGAGTCAGACTAGATTATCATAATGGCCTTTACTGTCCACAGTAATCTGTGTGTGTGAGATTCAGCACTGAGGGCAGAAGTGGGTGGCAGAAGCAAATTCCTCCTCCTTTAGAGCCTTTGTGTCAGAGACTTCTCCCTGTTTCTCCCATACCTCCCTCGGGAGCTGTGGGAATGGTGTTCTTCACATTATAGATTTAAGAAGAAACAAAGCAATCATTAAAATTTCATTTCGTAAATGTCTTGGAACATTTCACAAAAGAAGTTAAAAATATAAAAATTGAAATGTTTAAATTAGTTAGCACTGTTAAGTGTACAGAAATTAAACTCTCTCCCTCCTCAGGGAGGCTCCTGTGTGTTCCTCAATCACAGTTCAGTTACAACTTTCTCTAATTTACCTGAGGAGCAATCTTAGAAGTCACTTAAGGTAAAGAAGGGATCTTAAGGAAAACACCCACCACATTCTTCAGCCTAAAGGAAAAATTATGAACCATCTCTGACTAAAAACCTGATCTAAACACTTTACTGAGGGAGATGCCAGCTTATCGCAATGTTCAAAACATACAAAATGTTAGTTTTTTCTAACATAGCCTTTGCAGCAGACTTTATTATTTTTCTAAGTCGTTAGTAATGTGACAAAAAGAATCATGTTTCCAATACTAATTACACCAAATCCATGAAAAACAGGAATGAAACCTAAGTGATGGCATATACACATAATAAACATGGAGGCAAAGAAGAAATGTCCTAAAGGAGTTTTCTTATGATCTTCAGTGGAGATTTGTTATAGTTGGCTCCATGATCATGTACAAAATTCAGATTACAGTTTTTCTGTCCTCTTCACTTGATAGAAAAATTCTCAGGGTTCACTTTCTGTTGCACATCTCATAAAAATACACTGGGAAAAATAAAAACAAAACACCAAGAAGAGATTGAGAAATATATCTGGCTTTTGGATGAGCTTGTCTAGGATTTTTAAAGCTTTCCAAAGAAGTGAAATTGTTGAAATTTCTGAGTAGAAGGACATTACCATACTGAACTGTGTATGTAAAAGTCTGTGTGTGCCCATTGCTTAGAAAATGTTTAGATAATAATTGTTTTGGGGGTTTTTTTAGAAACAGAGATATAAATATTTTCTATCACGTCTTCCTTGTGACCTTTTGTGTCAAACACATAACTGCAGGGGGCTGCTAAGAGCGAGGTTCACTTAAGCCTTCACAGTCAGTCTTCATCTGGATGACAGCTTGAAGGAAAAAGACAAGGAAGCAGTGGCTTCTGTATGATAAAATGGCACTAAACACATTCTGCTAGGGAGGAATTCAATTCTGTATGAAGAGAAGAAATCCAAACTTGTGCACACTGTGAAAGAAGAGAAAGACACTGCAAAAAGAGCATCTTTTCTCCACAAGAGGAGATTTCAGCAAACATTACCAGGAGCTGCTGCTGGGTTTGAGCAGCAGGGGTGAAAGGGAGCAGTGGTTTGATCACAAGGTTCCTGGTGAATGCTCTTTCACATGTTTTCTCATCACTCTTTTACCTGCTCTGTAATTTTCTCATCTAATAGGAAATATCTGCTTTCTGGTCTAGGTATTGCTTTGATTATAGAGAAGAAAAATTTTCTTTCTACAGATTTTTTTCATTGCTATATAGCCAAGGTTTAAACCTCTATTAAGAGACAAAATGCCATTAAACTAGAATCTCATCCACACTATTGTAACACTGAGAAATTTGTTCTAACCCTCAGGGCTTGGAAAACTATTCAAATTATCTTAATCACATTTGAAATTGGAACTGGAAGGCTTTACACATCAAGGTTGAAAACCTGGCAATCTCCTTCAGAAAAAGGACTGGAATCAGATAGTAGATTATAGGCTTTGGTCAATCATAAGGGAAAAGAAATGCATTTGGTCAGGAGGAGGTTGAGTGTCTAACCTACCCAGGATGATTAATGAGGTCCCCACAGTATTTAAAAACACAAGGTAAAGGTCTGTGTGATGCTTTTGGCATTTCTGAAAGACCAAAATCTGAAAGTCAGAGTCTGATTTGAAATAAAACCTTCCTTTCTATCATCTTTTAGGGCTCCATCACAGTCTCATTCCTTCCATCCCATGGCTCTAGCAATGTGTAAGTGAGATGATTTGGTTTAGAAAGCACCTGAAATCTTTAAATAATGCAAGATATTTGTCTTCTGGGCAGAGTCAGGAAGGTACCAAGCAACTTGCCACCTGCATTTATAGTAGCAATATTACCTTTAAACCTAAGTGCTGGGAGAGATGATACAGTTGGATAATTTTACTTCAGGAACTAGAAGACACTGAGGGCACCCTAAACAGCACTTCCCTGTATACTCAAGCATAAAAAGGCCCTGAAAGCACCCCTGGGAAAGATAATGCTGCTTATGTTTATGTCCTAATAGAATCAAATGAACCTTTCAGTCCTCATTGAAGAATGCAGGCCTTGCTTCCAAAGAATTTATATTTTTCTGATTGGTTTGACCAGCTTGGTAACATGCTTAACCAAACCCCAGGAGACTGGGTCTTTTTATTGATTGTGACTTTCCTTTTGTGGAGTCAGTTTTATTTTAGTGATACAAAACCAGCATGATGGAAGTGGTTAATTGAATCTTTAAGTTTCAGTGCAGCATTCAGAGAGAGCTTTTAGTCCTGAAGTAACCAAATATAATTTAGGGTTTCTGGTATGGGAACAAGTTTTTGTGATTCCTGCTATTCATTCTGTATTGTGCTAGCTGCTCCTTCATATTCTGTGTGGAAGCTAAGAGTTTAAAGTTTTGGGTTATTTCACTTACAGGCTTTGTAATTTGGAGGGAATAAGTGAAGGCAAGGAGGGTAGCAAGGGAAAACAAAAACAAAAACAAAACAAAACCAAAAACAACAAAAACAAAAACAAAAACAAACAAAAACCACACAACAAACAAACAAACAAAAACCCTCCAAAAACCCCAAAAAACCAACCTGAGAGAGGGAACACTCCCAGCAGCTGAACAACCCACTAAAAACCAGAGTGAAGATGAGGACTGTGTGATAATTTGCAAAAACTGATGCTTTACATGCTAAGATTGGTGAAAATTTGAATGAAGTCTGCTGAAGGTAGAAATGGAGAAATTTCTTTGTGCCACTGAACTGAAAGGTTGGTGTTACAAAGGGACCTGCCACTGTTCAGAGGGAAACAAAACCTGAGAAACAGTAAAATGTCAGATGATCCACAAATCCAGAAAGTGGAAGGGGCAGAGCCAATTACTTTTTAAGCTGGTTCATTATCTTTAGGTATGTAGTTTTCCTTGTAATTTAATAAACTTGAAGATTGAGTTTTTTGCCTTTCAATGCCTTCTGCACTGAAATCTTTCCATTTCATGTCTCTGGCTTCATCCCAACCCATTGTACCTTTTTTATTATTATTATTTCAGACCTATTTAGGAATGACTTGCCTTCATCAGCTTTATGAAAAAATCTATGAACATGGTTACTGTCACTCTGTTAAATATGAGATTTCCATATCAAGACTGAATTTTCATTCAGTAGTTTCCTGGTGGGAAAGCCATCACTACAATTCCTCCAAAACAAATTGTGTTAAATCTTTGTTTATAAATTTGGCATTGACTTCTCATCCTGACACATGTTTAAGAATTATAAACACCCTATTTTTTGTTAATGAATGATTCTGAAGTCAAGAAATAAGGCAGCATCACTCAAATATTTATTTTATTATAACTGTAAAAATGTTATGTTCCAAATACCTGCCTTTTGGCTTAGTTTTATTATTAAATTATCAATGTAAAACTGCACCACTGTGATCAGATAAAATGAATATTTTAATTTTTATAGGTAGCTGACAAAAGGCTCTTGATTTATCACCTCTTTATAATTTTATTCTCTGCTGTAGAGGTGAATATATCTTTTTTTTAATCAAATTTTCATTCCTGGAAAGCATTTAGCATTTCACTGGAACCAATGCAAGGGGAAATAAACTTCCAATTCAGTGTCAGAGCAGAGTAAATAGTATAAAATATTTTAAGGATTATTTTTCTTAGAATTGGAGACCAGCTTCCCATTATATTTTGCCTGGTTTTGGTTTTTTTTGTTGTTTTTTTTTTCAAATTGCATCATTTGACTCTTGCAGAATAGAACCCAGCAGGCATGGAAGATAACAGGAAAAACTAGTTTTCAATTTATGGTCTACAACACTTTGAGAGAAATTGAGAAAAGCAAACTTGATTTCAATTTACCATAAGTGTACCTGCACCACAGTTACAAATTTTAGTAGGCATTTAGGGGCTCCAAGAAGAAAAATTAGATGATACAAGATGCCAGAAAGTCTGGCTGAAAACCCTCAAAAACTCGCCTTAGGTTACTTTAAATCAACTGAGTTTTACCATTCCATTTCACAAGACCAATGTCTTGGCTTGGAATTATTAGTTTATTGTTAAAAAAACTCTAACAAACCAACATATAAAAGGAAGTCACAGAAGTGGAAAATTTAGGTCTTTAGCAGTGTGGCTGCTACTTGGTAAGCTAAGGTCGAGTTGATAACTTAAAAAATATTTCTGAGAATGGTATGGATGAAGCTGTAGAGATGTTCAGTTTGCCAACAGAGCTTCATATTCTTTGTTAAAAAAAGTCATATGTACCCTGTACCTGCTGAGAAACCAAAGTGCTTGCAAGTCAAGCACCAATTTTTCAGCCTGATTTGACAAGGTGGCAATTAATCAAGTGGTAAGTATCAAATGCCTTCTATTTTTCTTATGAGAGGTTTAGAAAAGCACGAAGTCAGGCCTTGTGGAGAGGATTGTCATGGGGAAGACTATGTGATTTTTGTCTTCCTCCCACTGGGATGAAAACATCAGGCAGATTTAAGCAGAAACCCAGGAGATATCTAAGCTCAAAGGCACACAGGTTTATGGGAAACTTGAGGGGTGGAAATGCCAAAATATTATTGCCCAGCAGATGTAAGGATCCCTTGGGAATTTCAGATAGGTTTCTCAAAATAATAATAAAAAAAAAAATTGAAAACCAGAAAAGCTGGAACCAGGATTGAGATATCACCTTATCACATTCTCTTCTGAGAACAAATTCCTCCTCTTCCTACAAAAAGAGTTCAAGACCAGGTAGGACTTAAGCAACCTCATCTCCTGGCTGATGTGCCTGCCCACAACAAGGTTGCTGGAACTAGGTGGTCTTTAAGGTGCTTTTCAGTACAAACCATTACAGGATTCTACCATTTCAGATTTTATGGAGGAAAAACAAGACAAAACACCTCATCTGTCTGCCTCTGATGCCACACTTCTACCTGACTCTCAAAATCCAAGAAATCTGAGGGGAGGGAAAATGGCAAAATAAGGGATAAGTAATTTTCTCTGACAGCAAGGCTGGAGTTGGATAAATCAAGGACTTCACTTTTATTTCAGCTTCACACTGGGCAAATCTGTCATTAACAGCTTAAATGTGAATACTAGGGTCTGTTTCCTACTTCAGGTAGAGTAACCAAGGGCTCACCTTTGCCAGATTTCATTCCTTTATCTTGACAGGGTCCTATATTCCAGAAAACCCCTCACTGCTGTGACAAACCAGGTTATCCCTCAGAGTCAGAACCAAGCCTCTGAGTAGGCAGAATTCCAATAAAATCAATGATCCTGCATCTATTTGCTAAACCTTAATGTAACAAGAGATAATTCTTTACCCATTTAGCACAAGAAAAAATAACCACAGTAAGAGGGAAGTTTACTGGTTCAGGCCATATTTAATCTAAAGTTAGAGCAGAATCCTAGAAAGCCAATTGATTGCTTCAGAGCAGCAAGAGCTACTTTATTCAAGCAATCAGCCCTGCAATAAATGTGTTCAATTTTTAAGAGCTTGTAATTTAGCACTACCAGGGGCAGAGAAACAAACATCTCTGATTTCTGTGAGAGGTTCCAGGGTGTTTCACAGACAGGCCATTCATTAATGCTTCACAAATGCTATCAAATGAAATATTGGAGCAAGATATCTTGAGAAGAGATGCTAAAAATTGGAATTGTGTCTCCCAGAACGATGAGCAGAAGGAAAATTACTGTCACTCTGCAGGGAAGACTTGTGGATCTTCAAAGCTCCAGTGAAGGTGCTGGAGGGTGTGTGATGGGAAGGGAGGAAAGGGACTCACCCTTCCTTTGGGAGAAGGATGTTAAAGGGCCTGATAGAAAGGCCCTTGGATGTAAGGGGCCCTCTTTGATAAAAAAGGGATGAGATTAGCTGATAAATGATGTAAAAGAGGATACATCTGCAGAGGAATAGAGCCAAGCACAGGCAGCACAGATGAAGGTGACAGATGTCAAAGGTCTGGTCCCCCCTCCCCTGTGCCATGCACAGACCATCTCCTCTAGTGAGCCAAAAGAGAGAGCAGCCCGTGGACACCTTTTTGTATTTGATCCTTCAGTTCTCTTGCACGTATTTTAGAGTCCAGCCATTTCCCTGGAAAGCTGAAAAAAATCAGGGGTAATTTCTACCCATCCAAACAGATAATTACATGTGATTTTCAAGTCAGTGTCACAGTTGTTATTCTTTGTAAGGGAGACTGGGATGTGACTCATTATGTTTGAACTTGTGGAGCCTGCAACACTTTGAAAGCCACTGCACAAAACTGAAGAGATAACTGCACCTTTTGTCTGGTAAATTGTACACAAGCATACTTTTTGAGGCAAGGTTTTGCAGGAAGAATTACTGTTATTCCATTAAATTTGGAAGAAAAGAATCATTCACCACAGGTGTTTGTGACCCATGAAATTCGAGTTTGGTTCCAATCTGTGCAGTACAGAAATCAAGATTATATTATTTCTTTTCAAATAGGCCTTAGCTGAGCATCTGGACAGCCAATTTCTTCTTATGGTGTTCTGTATGATAAAGCAGGAAATCTTCAGGATTCCTTTTAGCCATAATATGTTGGTCCATGTGTTTTAAATGTTGCCTTTTTTCCTTTGCATATTATTCACTGCAGAAAAAATGGTTAGCTAATTAAAATTATCTAATACTATTCCTGTAACTGGCACTGTTGCATTTATCTCAAGGTTCAACATCATGAACATTTTCAGAAATCTATGCTAAAATTATTAATAATAACATATTTGAAGAAAACTTTGGTATAGGAAGGGTGTTTGGGTATTTTTTTAAGATAACACTGTTTTCTGAAAGTCAGACACTCTGTGAAATAGTTTTAGAAGCAATGCTAAGCCTATTTTGAACTATTTGTTATGCATTGTTATTCTTTCATGATAATCTCCAGCACAGGTCTGGATGTCACCTGATGTGCTTCAGCTCCAAGGCCAGGTGAATAAAAAGCAGCCCTTGGTTTAACTCCCTTCTCAGACTCTTTCAGAGAAAAATTGGCTGAATGTTTCCCAGATGAGTGCCCTAATCTCTGGGCTGTGGGTTCACTCCCACATTCTGCTTTCCCCTAGCCAATTTAATTGTTGATTATTGACAAAATGCCATTATTATCAGCAATCCAGGCCATGGGGAATACTACCCCAGGTGAAGGGGTAGCCTTCTGACTGAAGTATTCCCAGTGGGGGTGTGGGTTCACTTCCCCCAGGCAGGGGAGGAAATTGAGCAAAGCCTTCATTTCAGCCAAAATTATTCAGAGAATTCCACCCACATGTGCAAATATAGGATTCAACAAAATCATTTCACTCCTTTCTGCTCCATTACCAAAAGGTGCTGTGAGAACATCTTTTCAAATCCTTTGTCGTCCCACACTGCATGCAAGGTGTTGAATAATGCCACTCCAGATGAGTGTCATGCAGGCAGAACACCTTTCTTCCCCTGCTGCTGCCTCTGGTGACAAGATATCACTCAAGTAGTGTGATGGATGGCTGCAGCCTCGAGGTCTACTTAAAAATTTGTTTTTAATCAGAGATATAGCTAACTTAAGTGTTGAGCGAATAATAAATTGATTTAATTTACCTGGGCATTAAGCAAAGATGGATAATATTCTAATTTTTTTTTTAAGAAATATAAAAAGAGCAGAAATATGTAATTAAATTCAGTCACTCCTCTGACAGATTTGTCAGTCTTAATGTTAATGTATTAAATAATTAGTTACATCTTCATAGATTACTGTAAACTCTTGAATCCCCAAATTACTGTATTAATTTGTTTGCACAGCAGTGTTTCTTTGTTGATGCAAGTAGTACTGCTAGGAAGTTTCTGGAGCCACAACTGATATGTCAGAGTGAATAAGATGTTAGAAAGGTGACTTTATACCAGAAAACATTTACCTGATAGATTTAGCATCACATCCATGTTCTCATTCTGTTTTTCACAGAAAACTCTCAGGAAAATTGTCATAGTTAGTATAAAATGTTCCCCCAACTGGTATAATAAAGCTTCTAATTATACCATGCTAATTCTCTGCAATTAATTCTTGCTGGTATAAGGGATAGTCCATATAACTTAGAGTAATGAAAAATTGCTCCCACAAAGACCCAGTGGTTACAAGTTCTGCTCTGTGTTGTAGTGGTTAAAAGGTGGGCAGGCTGCTGCACAGCAGTACATGTGGAATATCTCCACCCACAGCAGTGCAGATGTTTATCTGCAAAACTGTTTATAACATCAAGTGGATTATGCTGATCAGGTAAATAAGAGCACTTCTCAACACTGCCAGGACTTGCAGACCCCTCTCAGCTGAGTGCTTCTTTAACCTTCCTTTCCTCAGATAAGGCAAAGCATTACAAACAACAGAAATCAGCAAACCAACTACTGCTTTTAGAATTATTGCCATTTATGCCTTTTCTGTATTCAGAAAATACAACACACTTGAAAAACAGACTTCTTTGACCCCCCAGTATATCTAGCAGCACAGGAAGCTATAAAAAATCACTCTTGAGATCTGTTCAAGATTCATTTCTTGAGTCCAGTTTGACCATATATCTCCAAAGATGATATCTGCTTGGAAATCACTCAGTTTAAGCCAGGCTACCTGGGTTGCAATGAGCAGCACCACTCACTCTGACTTTTAACTATGGTCTCTCCCTCACTTAAGGCAAGTGATGACTTTCAAAAACATTAAATATTATTTGGCAAGTACTCCTCTCTGTCGCAGTAGTTGCATTGTAATTGTTTTCTGTGCTGTGCCTGTCATATATCAGATGGGATCATAGTTCAGGGTGGCATGAGCAGCTTTTAAGCTTGCTGTTTTGTTATCATTTTCTAGGCTTTTTTTAAAAGGAGAAGACATAAGAAAATCTCTTTTTCCAGTCTTTTTTTCCTCAGAAAAATGTCAACAGAGACAGCTGTCATTTCACCCAGTGAACAGACTGCATTAGCTAGGAGGCTGTCAAAGGGAGGACAGAACTGGCCCCAGGGTAAAGAGAGTCTTTACTCATTGCCCCTTTTCAGGTCCATGCAAAATTTCGGGAAGAGAGTAGGTTGCTGTGCCTGGATACTTTGAAGGGTATTTTTTGTCCAAAAAAGGGGTCTTAGAGGGGTATGAACCACTAAAGTACACCCTGCAAATAACATTCAACATTGCAGCAAAAGCTGAACACCTGTAACCAGAGCATATTCTAGAAAATACTAAAACCCCATTATTAATATAGGAGGTATGATTATAGTTCAAATAGAAAGGTTCTGGTAAAGCCAGTATAGGTTGGGAATATCTTTACAAGAAGTGTACAGGGCTATAGAGGTATCCCCTCCAGATTATTTTGTGTCAGTCCTCATAGGGAAGCTCTTGTTCTCAATATTGCCATATTCAAAAACACAAACTGAGTCACTGCACCGAATACAAAAAATTATGAATTTTCCACATGCTCAGTAATCCCTGCCTCTGTGATCAAAAGCAAAAACTGAAATAAAACAAAGCTGCATCTTACTCCAGATTCAATCAAGTACATTTAAAATTAAGCTCAGTGACACCTTTCCTCAATTACAGCTAGCCAGGACCTTAAAATTGCCTGAATGTAAGAACTGGGTATGAAATATTGAAAAGCTGCACATGATGTTGCTTTTCTCTAAACCTCTAATGGTACTGATGCAATAAAAAGTAAAAATGCTCTCTGTCCTTGTTCAATTTATTCCTTTCAAAAGTATGCTTTGATGATTACATAATTTTGCAAAATATTTAGATGTATATATGCATTGCTCTCATAGCAAGATGTAGAGTTGATATAAATAAAAGATCTAAAAGATTTCCTTCTCTGTCTAGTGTTTCAGCTACTCATGAGGATCTTTGAATTATTTGAATGAAAAATTGATGTATCTAAGTGATATTTGCACCATGGTGCAGTCCTACAGCTTCTTTGCTGTAGGAGTAATAAATTAAATGCAAAAAAAAAAACAACCCAACTGATGAAGAGCCTGTTGCATTTCATATTTATGAATGTTAACAAACATAGTGTGTAGGAGATGAGAAACAGACTGCAAAAAACCTGCTCTACTCACTAAACTCAAAAAAAAAAAAAAAAAAGCACGCTTTTGCAGAAACTCAGTCAATTTATAGCAAGCAAACGGGATCTGCTTGAAACATTATTTATATGGACTTTTTCTGTGATCCTTGCAGGGGGTTTGAGCCAGATGACCTTTAAAAGGTCCCTTCAAACTCAAAGTACTCTACAATTATTGCACAGAAGTAGGACCTCTCAGTTAAGCACTCCTTCTTTTCCCCTATTAAGAAAAAATAATACAAAACCCATGAAAGTCTGGTTCAGATAAAGTCCAAATGCACACAGCAAAATGTTTGACTACAGGGGAGCTCTGTGGGGATGTGTGAGTGTCCCTGTTGAGGTGGCCACGGCACACAGAGTGACAGGGGTTATCTTCAGAAGGCTTCTCTATATTATGGCAGCATGCTGTCTCTTATACAGCTCTTTACAAACCTCATTGGCAACTTTATTTGGTTAACAGATTTCTTGTTAATTATTCTATTGGTTAGTAAAAAGTATTTTACTTGTCCATCGATCTGTTTATGCTTGGATTGTTTACATGTTTTCTTTACTGATTCTCATGGAACAAAGAGCGGGTGCTTTTATTTTTCAACTTCGGAATAGATTGTTGTGTTAAAGGAGCTTCTGGTTCTCAGAATAGCTTCATATGGGAACTTGCAAATTGCCTGTTAGCTGCACTAGGAAGAAGTGAGGGGCCAGCTATGGCTCTGCCTCCATGAGAGCAGTGCTGTCTATGAAGATCCTCAACCATCGTGGTGTCGGTGCTTCCTTGAGGCTCTCGAAGGCATTGAAGCCCTCCTGCACCACCTCACATCCCAGAACCTCCACACAGGCACTCCTGCTGCGGCTCTGCAGCACCTGGAGCTCCAATTACCTGTGCTGTGAGGCTCCCACTCTGTGAGTGGGTGGATTTCAGCGCCGAGGAGAGAAAGTCGTGCGCGCTCAGAAAGTTTCAGCGCTCCCGGTGAGCCCTTCCTGCGAGGAAGCGCGTCCTATTTAAACATCAGACAGTAATAGCAGGGAGATGTTCCATGAGCAAAATGCCACCAGGAGTCAAGAGCTATTTTGGAGCAAGGAAATTATGGGTTGTCTTCTTCACCAGGTAGACAAAGACAAATTCTTGCAGCTCCACTAGGCCCAAAATACGCATTAAGAAATTAAAACTGTATTGTCTTGGGAAGCAGCTCAATACTGACAACTTTGAAAAGGCTTTGCCACTCAGATAGTGCTGAAGCACTCAAGTTTGGAGAAGGAGATAAGTTAATGCAAAACTAAATAAGGAAATAGAACAAGTCTTGCTCTAGGTTTGATAAAACTTAAGTGGCAGCATATTTTCCAAGTTTTTTGCATTAAACAGTCAAAGTAGAATTTGCTGCTGATATTAAAGATACCTGAGTGCAAATGAGGAAGAACATAATCTTATCCCATTTTTCCATGTTTTTAATTTGGCTGGGAAAAAAACCTGCTTTGAATACAATTTCACAGTTAATCTATTCTGTAAACACAGCTGGTCAGAAATAGATTAAATACATTACACAAATATTTCCAGACTAATTCTCCTTCCAGGTTTAGCAACTTCTTGCACATCTCCAGCAGCCAGAGGCTGACATGCACTATCTCTCTGGTTTTCCCAGTGGGTCTATAAGTGAGTACACGAAAAGATGGTTCAAGCTGCTCTCTGAGGACAGCAGATTATTATATAGCAATTCTCTCCAACATGTCCATTAACCTCTAGCTTTCTCTTTATTGCCAGGTTATACGTGAAGTTCATGTGTTTCTCAAAGACCCAAATAAAGGACAACTGGTATTTTTAGGCTGAGTATCAAACCCCAAACTAATTAGTTGTATAAACAGACTAGCTTAGCTTTATTTCATGAAGCAGAATAGTAAAAATTAAATCTATTTCCTGTCATAAAAATTGACCTTTTAGATTGCAGTGCTGCTTTGTGAACACACTGTGAGAGATTGAACAAGACAGTGCAATTATTTACATGTCAACTTTTTTACTTGTGACTTCGATATTAGAACATGAATGTAGATACTCCATCTGCATTTAAAATAATTGACTCTGGGGTTTTGATGACTCTAAATGCAAATTAAAGTCAATCACAATATGTGGGTTTTAGATGAATTAGGAAAATCATTATGTTACAAATTGGCGTGGGATACAACATTCCTTGTCATGAGCTTTAGCACTCTCTCTGTACTCACCACCTCCCAGGACTCACAAATTCCCCAGGCATCTGTTAATCCTGACTGATCCATACTTTCATGCACGTGGATATCTGTACTGCAAGGAGCTCTGGTGAGCACTGCAGCTCACCCTGCCTGCTCCACACATGCAGAATGAATCCACAGTGAGTCCAGGGTAAGAAAGCCAAGTTATGAATGTCACAGCTCAGAGTCACTCTCAGCACACCAAGGCAACTTGTTAAAGAGCCAATGATGAAAGTCATACCTGATCAATACTCAATAGGGAAGCCTTGTTATGGCAATTTTTATAGATATGGGCAATTTTTCTTCAACAATCTCTTTATATGTACAATGTAATTCTTCTTGGCTCAAAAACTTTTTTTTTTAAGGAATAACAAAGGAAGAGAACAATGATTTTCTAAGCATCTTAAAATTATTCACTAGCAGCATGATAGATTTTTCTCCCATGTGCTCAGGTTCCAGTTACATCTCCACCAGTTAACATGAGCACTTTGGATATACATACACGACATGCTATGCTGCAATGATTTTGAGGGCTGATTTTGAACAATGAAGTGTTTACAGTATATTGTTTAAAACTGTCTGATATTATTTTGATGGATGTTTACACAAATATGAGAAGATAATTAAAAAGAATCCAGCAGAAACAAATAAATATAGGGCTCTTTAAATGTGTAGCTCCAAATTCAGTTTCAAGACTGAGATGTTTCTGAAGCATGTGCACACACCCACTCACCCTTAAAGCGACGTTAATAAGCACCTCTATCCCAGCTGACAGCAGCCAAACAGTCTCAATTGCAAACCACCCCCAATTATATTAACAGAAACATGAGTAATCCATACCAAGGAATGAATATGAGTCAGTAACGATGTGAAATTATACAGTGCCTCCCTAAAATAGTGACCTTTAGTTCACAAACTAAGTTTGCCATCTCCATTATAATTTTGTTTTAAATCCACAGTGTTTTTGCTTAACCTTGTCATCCAAGACTGTGTTTGATTGACTATCTCAGTGCTACAAAAGCCAAAGCCAGCACATCTCCATTTTTGTCCAGAGGATTGGATATTACTTGACACTAATTTTTTTTTTTGCTTGGGAATCACAGATTGGGACACAGCAGTGTATAAACATCGGAAAGCAACACCTTCTCTTCTGCAATTCTCATTCATATGAATTGATTTTACTCTCACATACAAATATCATTAACCATAGCCAAGGCTGGAGAAAAGTAGGGTGGAGGAATCTGTCTAACAAGCTACTCCATATTTTGAGAATAATCTTGAGTCAATGTCTACAATATGCCATGCTAGAGCTAGAATCATGTCATCTAAGCCCTTCTGTAAATCCATCAAATTCCATTTTAAAATATCAATGTTTTGCTACAATGCTGCAAAAATTGAAAAAACTTCCCTATTTATTCATGGGACATTCGTACTTATGTCTTCTTGAAATGACATCTGAAAATACATATGGATCTATTCTGTAGTAGTTATTGCAATCTACAGGATTAATCTGTAGCATTAATACCTCAGAATACAACCTGCAATTCTGATTTTTTTCAGTGTTCCAGATCTCACAGCGAGGTACTTTTTTCAGTACTGTATTTCAGTTGTCTGCTGATTGATAAAACCTCAATTTTTGTTACCGGAACATTTTGCTAATGCACACAGACTAGAATTTTAGTGAAAATATCAAACAAGGTCTTTCATACTTCATGCATCCATCCTTCCATTCACTGCCATTTCCCTTTTTAGTGTGCTCCTTGCCCAATTCAATGCCCAATTCATCAAGTCTCCAAAATATCTAGTGGAAGATTCTAAACTTGTTTCTCTAACTTATTTTATATAATCATATCAAAGAGACAGAAGTAGCAAATTTTTAACATCTGCAGAAGAAAATGAGTTAGGACAAATTGCAAGCAACACTTGCAATACTGGAGAAACATGATAATTCATGCAAACATCCCATGAATGAACAAGTTTGCAATACTGGAAGTGGAATTGCTCTAAAACACTGGATATTAAAATATAGTCATGAAAGCTGTTGAAGACTTCATTAATCCCTACCAATTCACAGCCATGCCATGTGCCTACACACAGACACCCCCATATACAAATAAAACAATGAGAAGCTCTGGGTAATGGAGAAAAATAAACACCAAACCCTGTGAGTGGTGTATAAGGGTAGTACTAGGATTTATTTATCTTCTGTCTTCACAAAATACTTTGATTTACTCACACTGCTCACGTGTAAGCCATGAATCAGGGCTCTCCCACCATTCTGCTCCTGAGATGGGTTTAGTCAGGGACTGTCTCAGGAGCCCACCCTGGCTGGTCCCAGCCCATTCCTCCTTTAGAGCTGCAGGCATCACCCTGCAGTGCTGGACCCTGCAAGGCCATCAGGAAGCAGAGAAAGGAGCAGTTTTGGTGATGCAGAATTTGCTGCAAAATGCCTAATTCAGATTCCAAGCTGTATAATATCAAAAATACTTTCAAAAATAGCCTGCTGTACTAAGAGATGTCTTTACTGCACTACTGCTGAAATAATTCACAGGTCTTATACTGCATCTTCTTTCCCAGTATCTGAAGTTCTTTATCTAGAAAGCTGGCAAAGTAAATACTCCTGAACTCATCTCAGTACTTTATATTCTGCAGATGGAAAACTTCTGCAAACCTGAAAGACACTTCATTTTGCCAAGAAATTATTCTATTAAATTCCTCTATAGATATTGTACACTTATATCTTTTTATGACCAGAAATTATAATATATTACCATTCCTCTCAATAAAATGATTGTTAGCATACATAATAGCAATGCCTAGCATATGACTGGATGGAAGTTTCTTATTAAGAGGATTTTTAACAACTGACTCAATCAGCATATTAATGAAATTAAAATGGCAGTCACTTCATGCAAGGCCAACATGTAATTATGTGTTAATTGGAATGAGAGGTTTAATTTTCTTTTTTCATTAAAGGTCCTTAATTGTCAATTAAAACTTGGATAAAACAATGCCTTATCAGTTTGAAAACTCACTAGGTTTAAAGGTATCAATGTGAAACACAAAGCATTTTAATACTTATATGTACCTAGGTCCCCTTTCTTAGTTTTGAGGTATGTTTTTTCCTAATATTAAATTAATTCAAATAAAAGTCTACAGATGGCTTGGGTGTAAGAGTCTACACTCCTGGGTATGAGTGGCATTGAATTTTGGAGCAAACTTAACACAAACGGAGAACAAAGAAGTAAAAATTTCTTCTTCTGTCCTAGAGGCTGAATTAAGGTTTTAGGCAGTATTTGGCAGACAACATTGTGGAAGCAGATAGAAAAAGGACAAGTTCCCCTTTGAAAAGTTACAGTTTATGGCTTGGATCCCACAAAGTTTAATTCCAATTTACCGAGTACATTTTATTTAAACTCTGTGAAGGACAAAGACTAGACAGCTTTTCCAGATCTACAAACCTTCCAGACTGTCTTGCTCAGTGTAGGTAAATACCTAAATTCTTTTCCAAACAGCATATTGATGCATCTGAAGAGCCAAACCACACAAAGTGCAGCCTTTTTGACCATAAATAAACCTTTTTGACCAAAACACTAAGTTTTGCTTTCTGCATTCAGTTCCTATCAGAAAGCTTTTAATGGGAAACAAGTGCTTTTCCTGTTTTGACTCCTTTGTTCAGAAGAAGATGGCTTTCTGATGACTCTGTGTTTTTGAGAAAGGGGAGACTTTGCCTATTTTTGTGCTTCTTCCTTGTGTCAGAGCACATCTGAGAATTTCTGCTTGCTCACAGTGCTGGAGGTTCTCCCAGGCTTGATTCTGGTCCTCACTCTGGTCCCCAGGGGTGAAAGAGGAAGGCCAAGTGGTGTCACCTCCTCATCTTGCTACTTCTGTTCTTGTGCCACCTCTACTCCTGCCTAAAGCCAAAACCTGGAGCTGGCTGTAAAATCAGCCCTTGTCCTACACAAGACAACAAAATACTGCTTGAAATGAGAGTAGGAAATATTACAAAATGCTCACTTACTTCCCCCAAATTATTCACCACACTGATGACGTCAACCACATTTTTAATGACAGGGGGACAAAACCATCAGGGTAACTTACAGCCTCCTTGAAAATCAAGGACCAGATAGGAGATAGAGCCAGGAGGAGGAGTCAGAGCTCTCTATGAGGAACTGCATGGATATTTCTACCTTTTGTAATGGTGTAGTAGAAAAAGAGAGAAGAAGGAAGATTAAATTAATGTTGCGCTTTTATGAGATTTAGATAATCCTTTTGTCTTCTGGTGCATCTTCCTTCTCAAGTCTTCTACATATCATGAATCAAGATCTCCATCAGAAGGAGTTGTCTTTGGAGACAAGGAAGAATAATTTCTCACAAAACAGTGTCAGGGTTTAAGCAAGCAAAGGGATAGAGTTTTGCAATAGGGACTATATGAGCACACCAGAGTTCAAAATGTCCTGACAACTGTGTTCCTCTCACTTTCAAAAAGGCCTTTCAACTGTGTGAGGGTTTTGCTAACAAAGGTCAGTGAAATGGCCTGTGAATACTCATGTGAACCTTGCACAGAAAAATCACAGCGTGGTAGATGCAAACCTGACCTGACCTGGACCTGGGAACTGTCACTGCTGAAGCAGACCAGAACACATAAAACTTTTAATTGACTCCCTGTGGCTCATTGAAAGAGCCATGTCTGACCTGACAATATTGTGCTTCAGAAGGCAATCCTGGATAGTCTGCTCTTGGGACTGTCTCAATGAATATGAAAATTCATCCTATAAAACAGACTTTCTCTTTAGAAATTTTTTTTTGTAAAATAAATCTTTGTCAAAGAACTGCCTTTAGTGGATCTACTGAGCAGAAGGCATTACTGAAGTTCTCAAGTTTTAAGAAAAAAATGAATGAAACCTGGACAAATTCAGGAGAGTGCAAATCATAAAGCTAAAGAAACTTCGGGAGAATATTCTCAGCCATGCTTGTCAGGGTAATTATATTGATTTACTGGCTTCTCATTCTATATGAGCTCCTGTATGAACACAGTGGAGGAAAGCCTTTCTGCCCAGAGCAGACAGTAATTTCATAAGGCAAAAACCAGAAAAGATGAGGGATGAGAGGAACTTTAATGGTTCTCTTTTGTAGCAACAGCAAAGTTTACAATTATAGGGTGTCAAAGGACTTGTAGCAAAGTCAGAAGTTGAATCCTGATTGCAAAGAGTCTTCCAGCAAGTAAGGACAATATGAGCCAGGGTGAAAAACTGTCTTTTTAATCATTAATTTAATAAGTAATTTAATAATAATTTAATATTTAATGTAAGAAAAATATAGAAGTACTCAAAGCCCAAAGACATCCCTTCGACCTGGTATAAAAAGGGAAGGATGGAGGGAATACCTCCAAAAGTATTACAAATCCACAAAAATATGTGCAAAAATAGTAAAGTGTCACACTTTAGCAGAATAAACACAAAGCCATGAAGTTAAATGGAAAAGTGGGACAGGAGATGATGAGAAAATAGTAGAAGTGTCAGTGGCTTAGCTAGGGACTTTACAAATATCTGTGTCAAGAAAAGGAACTTAGAGATACAGGACAGACCCACAGCACCTGTTCCAAAGAACAGGCAAATATGCCTGTAAATAAATGTATACTTCCCCCCTTCCTAATGTCAGTCTATAGCAGGACAGACAAGCAGAGAGAGCAAAGACCCAAGTGTGAGAGCAGCTGAAGACACTGCTCAGTTGAAGAGTCTAAGAATAAATAGCTCAACTTTCAAAAGCTCTGTACAAAATCAAGACAAAGGGCATTAATTAGCCCACTCCAATTGAGGGATCTAATGCAGTCACCAGCCCTCAACTGTTTAAACTTCTTTACATGGAAATGCTCCGTGCTTGCATTCAAAGAGCAACTTGATTCTCACCAGCCCTTCAATAGCCTTATCACAGACTTTATCAAAATAAGCATCCCAGCTCGGGTACTTTATTACAACCACAGTCCCTCATTATGTGATAACTACTGATTGATTGGTGCAGCAGGTTTTGTAGAGCTAGTATTCTACCAGTATCTTAGAACAGTATTTTCAAATTATCTCAGGTTTACTTAGAACCCACTGCAGCTCTGACTGAAACTGAGAGCCATTCAATTCCTCTTGGGAGATTTTGGTGCTAATGCAGCTGAAGAGCTCAGCAATTGCTTTTACATTACAGGCTGCAAACTTGTGACCAGTTATTGAGATGTGTGTTTTCAGCAAGATAAGTAGTTTTGAGTTCCACATGTCAGACAGGTTGTAGCCCTTCAGAAGGACTGTGGGATGTACCACAGAGTTTCACTTCCCCAACACATGGAGGTGGATTTCATCAGGCAGAGATGTGGGAGCACATCACTCCACCTGTACCCAGCTGAAAGCTGTGAAATCCCAGTTTCCTTGTCCCTTACTGCATACTTTTCCATTTAACTCATGGATATAGCCACTTCATGTTCCCAGACCTTGGAGAGGCTTCCTGCTACAGGGTAAAGATGGGAAATGTGGAAAGTCAAGGGGCAGTGCACTTTCCCAGCAGATTTTCTCAGGGAGAACTTATACAAAGAAACCCTTTTGCTACTAATTATCTTTTTTCTGGTGGTTTATTTATTACTAAAATATACACCTTCCCTGACAAGTGTTACACTCACTATTTTTCTTTGTTTTAATTTGAGGATGTAAGAAATAGAGATTCAGAAGGGCACATCTTATGCCTCATGTTCTGTATTGCTTTGGAAAACGTGGACACAGCAACCAGGACCACCAAAGGCCACTTAGTCATGCAAATAACCTCTGTTCATACACAGAGCTGGGGTCTGTGTCTGCAGCTGGCCTTCCTCAAGGAGCCAAGGCAGCATGACAGCTGAGGCACTGTCCTCCAAGTTCCTTCTGCACACAATTTCTAACATACAGCAACTTATTTAACTTCAGCCTTCAGCACTGGAGAAATTAATTAACTCTTCCTTCCTCCATAAAGTCAGTATTTGAGAGGTGATTGCTATCAAAGAGGCACATTTCCATGTGAAGAACAATATATACCAATACAGGTAGATAAATTTACCACCTCAGAAAGTTTAAAAGGTCTCCAAGCAGCTAACACATGACATTCTCTTATATCTGACCAAACAATTTAATAAACACACATTTGCATTTCCCTTTACAGGATTTTCAGTGTTAAGAAAATCGTAATGACTTCAGTTTTCTGAGGCAATCCACAGACCTCAGCACAAGAATTGTATCCTGTTTCAAAAAGGGATGCAAGTTTCTGCTGAAATTATATCAGGTAGTTCAGTAAACCCACAAATCTAAAATGGAATTAAGAGAATTATGACTAACGTCAATTGGGTTTTTCCAGAAACTCAGAAGCTTAACATTTTTCAAACTTGTTTTTAATTGAAGATTACAAGCTGGAAAACAATTCAACATTACAGGGCAATTAATTAATCAAATAGCAATTTTTATATCCCTTTATAAACTAAGACATAAAGGAAAATTACTTCTAAGTCTTGTCTTTTTATTTTTTTCCCAAACTTTCCTTTTATCTATAATCTCCTTACTTGAATTTTGAGACACAGCATATCTTTAACCATTTTCCCCAGCTGCATTTAAGATGGTTTTAAAGCCTTTACAGAATGATTTTGCCCAAATTAAACCTGAGTGGCCATTCTCCCCACACTCCTATCACTTTTGCAGAAATCTCAAAATCACCAGGACTCAAAACCCTTTACAAATTCTTATGCACCTTGCAGGATGAAATAATAGTACTACTATGTTAGGCCACAACTGCATTTTGTCTCCAAAGTATCCTTCCTTCTAATTTTTTCCTCTAATGAGATTTACAGCACTTTGCCTCATTCCTGAGGGGCTAGAATATCATGTACAGCCAGATCAAAGGGATTTAGTCCTGTTCCAGTCTCACAACATGCTGGCATTGTCTGTGTCCCACATATTTTTTCTCAGTGCTTATATTTCCCCAGTGCTCAGGCTACTTGACACAGACAAGATCCTCTCAGCCAAGAAGAAGAGTGGGCAACTCTTTTCAGAGTCTGCTCACCATAATTCATTTGCTGGTCAGGTTCCTAACAGGGCACAAGACACACCTTTTCCCATCACAGGGCAAATCAGGGACATGCTGGTCTCTAGTTGGTGGTAACATTAAAGATTGAAACCATAAGAGTGTTTTTTCCTAATCAGTTGGTCTTTTGCCCCAGAACACCTACTTCTCCTGATTGGCATGTGAAAAGCCAGACCCTCCCATACCTTCTCCTGCAGGAATTCTTTCTGTCAAGTCCTTGAAGGTATGTAATTTTCAGAGGTTGATTGTAGTGAAAATTATGGGTGCTCAGTACCTTTCAGCATTTGACCTTTCTACTGGGAATGTCAGGGGACTTTTTATTATCAGCAGAAAAAGTGAATGCCACAAAGCTGCAAAGCTGTTTTTCTACCTCTAGAGTTGCTTTGGTTAGAACTGTCTTCAAAATTTAAGTGTCTAGAAGTTTGTGAGCAAAAGCTGAGTATGCCTTTGTTTTATAGAAAGCTTTTCTGAAGTTCCTGGCTGTGAGTACCAGTGTGGCTGTACCCTTGTACAACACCAGTGCTGGAGAGGTGTTTGTAGAGCCCCTGCTTGGCCTTGGTTTAATTCACCTCTGGTGATTTCCCATGCAGACAGCTCCCATGACTGGCTCTTGCCCAGCTCTCCTGTTCCCCACAGTGGTACAAGAAGTAGAGACACACTGCAAGCTGTTGCTTTGCTCCATATTCATATTCAGTTTTGTCTGAGGGTTTTCTCAGCTTGAAGTCCACTCTGAGCTGTACAAGGTAGGTGAGCACACACCAAAGTACGTAGAATGAGCAATTTCCTTGGTAACTAAGTGAATTGCCATGAGATTAGATCTGAGTATAAGAAAGCAAAAGAGCCTCACCCAAATGAGGGGATCCTTATTGTGATCCATGACAGAGCAGTTACTCTCCTAAACCCACCACAGGCTACTGCCTGCAGAATTGATATCCTCCATACCCATCATCTCAAACACAAGGACAGCTCTCTGTTAGAGCCTGTATGGAGCCAGTGGCCAACATTTACCATTGACTGATGCAGAAATCATCTGCCATTGACAAAGATGATGTCCAAAAATGATGGCATTGTACAGCTCCAATACTTCTTAATCCAGCATATTAGATGCCCATTAAACCATAAACCTGCTCCTGAGTGCTTTCCTGGATATAAGCCACACACAGGTCCCTACAATCAGGCTGGAAGAGCCCCATAAATACTGACTGAGTAGCCAAAGTCTGAACACCAAGAAGTACAGTATTTCCTTTAATTTTTTTCTATAATTAAGCTTACCTGTGTTAGCATGAAGATATTTATTAGTTCAGCTCCCATTGATTATATGGACTCACCTGACAAAACAAGTGCAACAAAAACAAGCCTGCACAATAGGCTTTGTCCTTTGAGTGTTACCAGGTAGAACAATCCTTTATAACAGATTGAAACTGAATAAGGACACCTATACCCTGCAAAAATTATTTACATTTTTCCTTTTGAAAAGATAAAGCATGAAAGAAAATGAGAGCTCCCTTGTCTGAAACAAAAGGAGAGCTGACGGAACGCTTCTGAGATGAAAAATGTGATTACCTTATTAATCATATTTAGCTTAATATTATTATTTCACTTCATCTGCTTTACAAAAAGCCTAGACAAGAGACAGGGATGATTCTCTTAGCAACATCAGTGCTTATCTTTATGATGTTGCAGGCTCTGGGGAAGTCTGCACATTGGCAGCAGGCTGCTTAAATTGGTCAGGGCTGGTATGAGTAAGCTGGGGGAATATAAATGAACTCTGATAGGAATGGGATATAAGAGAGAAGGGAAAACCATCAGAAAGCATTCAGAATTTTTTCCCATAGTAGGGATCAGAGATTAGGTTAAACATAGTTGCTGATGCAATTTTCAAGCAATGGGAGTTAAGCTATGATCTCCATATCTGTTATGAGTAGTCATGAAATATGAACACACAGAAGCTAACTCCCATTCAAAGTGCAATGAAATAGATTGAAAAATACCAATCTGTTTAAACTGGATGAGATTCACTCCTGACTTCGTCTGTAGTTTGGCTTTATAAGATGTGAAAGCCACTCAAGTTTTG
Source organism: Cisticola juncidis (assembly GCA_013400215.1). Lineage (NCBI taxonomy): Eukaryota > Metazoa > Chordata > Aves > Passeriformes > Cisticolidae > Cisticola > Cisticola juncidis. The sequence continues at coordinate 1,839,204 of VXBR01004196.1, read as the reverse complement.
AGCTTAAATAACTCTCCCTAGAGCTGACTTCCAAACTAAATAATATAATAGGGGGAAAAAAAAGGAAATTAGGTTAAAATGTAAAGAAAATGGTAACTATAGTAAGACAATGTCATCTTAAGTTGTAAATTAATGACCAATTTAATTCTTTATGGGAAAGATAGCCCAATTTGGTTTAAATTGCTCGGAATATATTTGGTATTGCAAGGCCTTTGTGCCTGCCTTCTTCTTGACAGCATTATTTTTTGAAACATTTGACAATATTATGCTGACATTCACCTTGGCTAATGAAAGTTTTCCTGCACTTTGAAAAATCCTGAGCTGGTGGGTGTCCAGCACATTGAAGGGAAGGTGAAGTGAAACCCTTGTACCCTGTGGGCACATATTTTCATGCTCAGTGGGAGACACAAATTCATAACTTGTCTGATGAGCATCATTACATCAACTTCTCCTTTTTTCCTTCAGTTTTCCAGATTCCTCTACTGTAGGGTGTTCCTGCTCATCATGCAGGTAAATTAAAGCACTGTTTTCCCTCTACATACAGTGATCTAAACCTTCCCACTGACATCCTACAAATTGTTTCTGCATGGTTTCTGGTCCTTCCAAGTCCACAGAAAGAGCCCAGAGGATGTGGATGTTAAAGACCCAAAGGTTTAGTAAGAGGATGTAAATATTTTCTCTTACCTGCTGCTAATTAAGATAAAAAGATTGATCAATCTATATACAGAAGTAGGCTATAATCTAAAGAATCTGTTTTCTTCCACCCACAACTAATGAACAGGAAAAGGGAGGAGAGGAGGAAAAGAGAGACAAAAAAACCTGTTTTAATACCCGTGAGAACTATTTGCATACCATTGTTACAGATACAATACATGGACTGGAATAAAAAATCACCAGTATATGTAACTTGAGTCTGATCTTCCTGTTGACCAAATAATTATACAGAAACATTCCCTTTCACAACAGGAGAAAATTGCCCCACTCTGTTGAAGTGTAAAGAAGGTGGCGTGATTTAATTGCTGTTGGACAGACTCCAGATCTTGGCTAAATAGCAAAGAAAATCTAGTCTACTCTCTGCTTATGAGTGCATGTGCATGATTTCCAATACCACACAGGAAAATGAGAACATTATTTAAAATGTTCCCTTTGCAAAGCAGAGACCAAGTGACCCCAGAGTCAATTTATAATCACTAGTTGACTGCAGCTGGGATGTGCTGATGATGTGCTGATTAATTGAGAAAAATGAATGCTACCTTTGTTATAATAAGGAAGTCAAATTGATCTTGTGTTACTAAGATGCATCCATTTTGCTGTCTGGCAATCAGCATTTCATTAGCACCGTGAAAAATCTATTACACAGGATGAAAACCCTGCCACCACATTCACAGCCACGAGGATTCGTTCTCATTCTCCCAAGTCAGAGCAGTTGAGCCCACAGGAGATTTTCTCTGGAGAGTTGTATTTAACAAATTCCTGTAACTGCAAAACACAGAGCACCAGGGAAGTGCTTAGTCTTTCTAAAAGTCCTTTCCAGATGTACTTTAGCTTCAGCCTGCTCTTTTGGTTGTGGTTTTTGAACTGTTGTGTTGATGGCATCTGAAGCATATTTTCCAAGAATGTGAAAAACATTTTTATATGGCTGCTGCAATTATAGAAAGGACTTTTTAATATTCCAGACCCTTCCAGTCTTGTATTTTAGATAACCTGCTAATGGAAATATGCATCCTTAGGCTGTCAATAGATAAGGTGTGTGTGCTCACTGGCTTTAACAGAGGAGTGGGGCTTTAGCAGAGTTGACAGACACTTAAATTGTAACAGAAATCTTGTCTCATACTGTATATTGCTATTTTACTTTCTTCTCCTGTCTTGTTTTTCTTTTTCATTTGACTATTTCTTGAATTGGTGTCTGGCTCTGCTGCCATGAATGCAGCTACACTGACATTTCCATTAAGAAATTGCTTAGAATTTCTCTTCTCTAATTTAAATTTTTCCAGACTAGGGAATACATCTTCTGCCCACACACATTCCTTTTCGTTTGTTTGTACATTCACACCTTACATTTTAGCTCTTTATGACAGCTCAAGCCTTTCAAAACTCTGAAATGTTGAATTACCATGGGGAAAAAAATCTGGTTTCAGTTACAGTTAAATAAACCCAAAATAATTCCATTGAAGTCCCACGTGGCCAAAAGCATAACTGAATCTATAATAGCCAAACTTCAAATAACTCTCACAATCTCTCACTGCTGAAGTCTTAATATAATGACACATTGCCATGAATTAATTGTTCTCAGTGCTATAACACTCTTATAATATTACTGTAATAGTAGGACTGCAACACCCAGAGTGGCAAAGAAGGCTGGTGTGCAAAGCTTTTGAAGAAACTGGGCACAAATGTGCAATCAGCAACCCGTGGAAGAGCTTGGAATCCATGTACAGCCCTGACCATGAGCTCTAAAGGGAGCTCTGGCACCTGCACCGAAATCTGGACTCAGGGTTAATGACAGAAATCATTACAGGCTGGGAGGGAAGTTCTGGGAAAGCAAGTCCCCACCAAATTGAGAAGGGCACCAGGATCTCCTCTGGAGTGGTGCAGGAACTGCTCAGTCATGAACCCCACCTTGGCTTCTGGCAGAGGCAGGGAGATCCCACACACACAGGAGGATTCCCTCTCACATCTGAGGCAGAAAAACACAATTTCCAGCCATCCATGGCTGCTGGTTGTAACCAAATTTCTTAGAGATTGTGGGCACAATGTACTGTGGAATGAGAGTTGAGCTATCCCAAACTGGGCCTCAGATTTTGGCCCATGTAGAAGTAGATAGGCTTTGTGGGGCAGTTAGAAATTGGGTTAAGGTGTGGGCATAGACTGTATAGGACAATTAGAGTGAAGATACAGTAGCTGCCTTAAACTGAGATAGTTTACATGCTTGTTCACGCTGAATGCCAATAAGAATGCACCTGTAAATTATTTTGCACTGTATAAAACCAGCCATTTTGTGAATAAAGAGGAGAACATATGTTATAACCACACTGGTTGTATCTGCGTTGCTCCATTCCAGCCTCATATAGAGACCCTGGTTTCAGGTGGTTTGCTCTTAGTGTTTGCCTTGATTAGGATGTTGCTTAAGAGGCTTCCCAAGACTGTTTTGTCATTTATGTGCAACTGTCTACATCAGAAGTATCCCTTAATTACTTTAATTAAGCCTTTAACTAATTTACAGGGATAACACCAAAGTAGGATCTGTTGACTCAAAAAGCCTTCTCCCCAAAGTAAAACAATCCCAAAGCCAGATACAAAAAGATACAGAAATAGAATTTATAATCTGAAAAATGGAAACTCTGTTTCTTTCTAAACCCCTGTCTGAGCTTTAAAAAAATGTGTTCAAAATTTAGTTTATGACTCTACATCTATTCGATGGGAAGAGATGGAGCATCTATTCTCTCGGGCTGAAAAGATGGAGACATCAAATTTCTTTCTCATGACTCCATTTCATTATTAGTATAAAGGTCAAGCCAATTGAATTTTATATTTCAGTCTTAAAGTGGTTATATTTGGGATCAATTTCAGCTTATTTAGAAAGGAAACAGGAGTACTTTGCCAAGAGATTTGTTTTCAGGAGTTACCACGTGTAGTCCTGAGAAGATAGCAGCTAAACCATCAGGTCTGAAATTAACCTGGTCACCGGGAACAATGGGAAAATTGTTTTCTTGACAAACAAGGATTGTTTAAAATTACTTCTCTGCCTGATGACCTCACAGGGTTTTGTAATGATGCCTCAGAACCCTGAAAAGTTTCCAGATATCCATTGATGTTATTCTGTGTCTGTCAATTTTTACATTCCTGAAAATACTTCACCCACTGAGCTCAGTCCTCCTTGTAATTCTTAAACACCTCCACTACTGCTATGTGGAATGTAATAACATTATCATCAATCATATTATCTTTTTGGTATTATATACCACTGCTGATTTGCAGCAGGAGCACTGATGGCCTCCTTAGAACTGTTCCTACATGGCACCTGAGGACATGGTTTTAAATATGCACAGCAATATACTTATAGATTCATTCTTACTTATATTACAGACCCATCACTTAGAATGTTGCTATTTATGAGTCTTTTATGCAAATCACTGATATACACTCCTCCTGCTATGATACTGTATGTTACATGGTAACATCCCCACTTTTTTCTGCTCTTCCAATAAAAGAAACAAACTAATTTAGAACAATGTCTATCAGAATTTTGTGCAACAGCAACGTTTTAAAAGAAGCAGATTTAAATACATAAAACAATGATATGGCTCTTTAATAGTGCAAGTGATGGGAGTGAGTAACAGGTCCACTTTTACTCTACTATTCTTGTTGCTAAGGTTAAACTTTTTTCCAGAGATTTTCTTTGATTGATGTTAAGTGACATTAGGGAGAAAAGTGTGCATAATAAATCACTGATTTCTTTTCATAAATCAGTGAAGTTTTCTACCAGAACTGCATGCTAACTCACCAAACTATTCCTTGAGCAGAGGGAAGGGATATTCCAACACCTCCTTCCTTAGAAGACACAAAACTAGAACTGCACTATGAGAACTATTCTAAGAGATCAAAGACCTAATAATCCAAAACCTTGTGGTTTCAATAAAAAGCTCGACAAAATGCATTTAGAAGCACACTTTGTCAAGGAGCTTATTTAATATAAATTTTGAATGCTTTAGCTTGAAGACACAAATACTGCTTAAAGCAGATGCTCTTTGCTATGGTGAGAAGTACTTACAAGTACTGTTCATCTGGCCCTTAGCAAGATATCCTCTCTCCAGTTAATAAATTTAAAGCTGAATTCTACTTCAGCTTCTATTAGTGGTTTTGCATTCGATTGAATTTTGGCCTCCAGTTCCTGATGGCTACATTACTTGCAGTCTTTAGAAATATTAATCAGTATAACTACAGAAAGCAGACATTGCAGGGAAACTCCAAGGGGAGGAAATGCTTTTTTGCATGAGAGGATAATGATTCTTTACTGGGACTTATCAGGTCATTGAAGCTGTGTTAGATAGCTTAGTACACTTCTATCCAGGCTTCAGAACAAAGAGGGATTTTCCCTAACTTTTAGGATTGTGCTTTGGATTGGAAGAGTAAAATGAGAAGGGCCATCCTAGGCAGTGTTGTAAGACTTCAGTCAGTATGAGAACACCTATGTAATTCTCAAAGTAAAGAAGCCTCTCAGTTTTGGGAATTCATTTGAAGATTAAAACAAAAAGAACCCACAAAACTGTGTTGGAGCATGCCAGCCCTCTGTCAGCTTTATGAATTCATTCACTGTGCAATGTAACTCCAAGCTTTTTAGCTTTGTCTGTTGCCTGTGAGATGACCTTGAACAGGTCACTCAGCTGCTTTGCCTCCATAGTGTCTGTACTATTCTTCTCAAAGAGGATCTCCTTGTATATTCAGGCCTTACAGATAAAGGTAAGACCATTTTTCTTGCCTTGTTTCTTTCCAATCAGTTACAGTTCAGTGCATTCAGTTGCACAAATTCTGCTCTTCTAGACATTTTAGTGAATTCACAATGTGCTAGCAGTTCACAAAACAGAGATAATGAACAAAAAGATAATGAAAAAAAAAACAACCAACCAAGAGAGTTCTGCTACTCTGAAGTTCTGGATTTTGTCTTCTTTTTCTCTTCCTCCCACACCCTCTTGTCTATCTCTTTCTTAAACACTCCTTGTGTTAATTTTGCTATATGAATTAATCTCTGTTTTCCTTCTCTTTCTACACCTTCCTGGTTTTGTTTTTAATTTATTCTCTAACTTTCCCTTGACAAGACCTCATTCAGTAGACTCCCAGACTGTCACTGACCACACTGTTACCTATTTCAGGACACCCAGGACTTTTTTCACCTCCTCATCACTACCTCTTTACTTGTCTACACAAATAACATATTCTATGTCTCTTCCTTTGCTTCTTTTGGGTCCCCCATCTCTGCACTTTCTCTGTGCCCACAGTCCTCTCCATAGCCAGGGCTACATCTTGACTTTACCAGCCAATCTCTATACAAAACAAGCCATAAACTCCATGATTAAGAATGCAAGATTATCTTTTCAAACTATTTTCAGGCTATATAATTTGTTACCCCCCCTCCCAGAGCTAACATCACATGATAGAGCTATCAGAACTGTGTCAGTCCATTGCAGTTAAGTCTTGGATAATAAGTGAGCTTTAACAAAGATAAAAGCACAGCTATATAGCTTAGATATATATGTCCACATACAATACATATAATTATTTTCAGACTGAAAATGTGGACCCTATTTTTAGAAGTCTAATCTAATCACATGCTCATGCCATTCATACACATCCTTCCCACAGCATGGATAAAGAGAAGCAGTGCTCTAAGAACCAAAACAAGTAGGTCAGACTTCTGTCCTCTCTTTCATTTTATTTTCCTCTTCAATGTCATTGCCCACTTGCTTTTCCCCAAGATGCCAGTCTCCAGTTCACTTTTGTATTGAGTAGGGGAGGGAGGAAAATATCTCACCTTTCCTACTTTCAACAGAAGTGGGTCTTATTTACACAGCATCTACTCTATAAGAGTTAGAAAGAAACTTCATCAATAAGCTTAAATTTTGGTTTTGTGGGCATCATTTTAGTCTCACTTACTAACAACCTGCTGTCTACTGCTAACCTGAAAAGGCTTCACAGGATGTTCCAGCCCAGGACTGTGAATCTTCAATCCAGGGCAAATTTTCTCTTTTCTGGCTTAGCCAGAAAAAAAATCTTTGTTTCTTTGCCTTTTCCCACGTGGCATTCATGCTCCAGAGGCTCCCTGCATTGACTGCACTGCCAAATGCCCCATATGTGAGAGAAAAGCATTTTTTTCACAGCTGTTACACACTGGAAGCAGTATTTTGCACACCTACCCTGAGCAGTTATGAGTGACTCAAATCAGGTTTTTCAGGAAGCTGTTCTCTGCTCTGTGATGCCACACTGCTGCAGCTGCTGCTGCAGAAATGCCACGTGCAGCACTGGCATATTGAATGGGGAGGAAGAGCAGAACAAGGAGGATGAAGGAGTTAAGGAATGCTGAGGGCCTCTTCTAAATTATTATACTCTAACTTGTTGTTTTGAAGAAGATCGTGTAACTGCACAAGGAGGAGGAAAAGGACTGCAGACTAGTCCTGGGTTTTTTACTGGGGTTTTTTAAGTAATACTGTCCTTAATCTCAAGGGGTTCTGAAAGGAATTAAAAATCAAGAAGTAAAAAAACCAAAACCAAAACCAAAACCACCCAAAAAAAAAGCCCAAACCAAACCAAACCAAACCAAACCAAACCAAACCAAACCAAACCAAACCAAACCAAACCAA
>VXBR01004196.1:1814824-1831808 GCA_013400215.1 Cisticola juncidis | reverse complement strand
AAAAAAAAAAAAAAAAAAAAAAAAAAAAAAAAAAAAAAAAAAAAAAAAAAAAAAAAAAAAAAAAAAAAAAAAAAAAAAAAAACCACCACACTAGAATCCTTTTGCTTCTTTCTGGCTCTCTTGAGCTGGTCTGGAATGGGTTATCAAAACCCTTGCTTCACCCATTCCTAAAGGATTAAACCATATAACATTTAAACCAGCTTTTTCTCCAGCCCAGACAGGAGGGCATGCATGGGAAAATGGAATACCTGGGGAGCCTGGGGCATTTGTTCTCCTGTGTGAAGGGAGCTCAGTGCAGTTCTGTGTAAGTGGCACTAAACAGCCTGTGCTGAGGAGCTGCACACAGGGTCAGAATCATCCTCTGCTGGCTCAAAAGCCTGCTCAGTCCAACAGGAAACTTGAAGCATGAAAGGTCAGGGATGCAATGCTAAACATGGGAATGCAGCACGTTTCCTGCTGAGAGAGCTCAAACCAAACACTCTCCTAAGCTTGGGATAACCATGTTCCTGTGTCAAGACTCAAAATAGCAGCTGCAGGCAAATCTGCATCTCCACGAGGTGTGCAAGGAGAATATTCTTCCCACAACTTTTATTGTTCATTGCCCACATAATCGACAAGGCTTCTTTCCTGAAATGGTTTTAGATTGAATATTAAGAGATAGACAAAAATAAAATAATAGCAGGGCTGTGATAGAAAACAAGATAATAATATCTGGGTTGAGGGCAGAGGAAGGGAAGCAGCACAGTTAAGGAGGGTATTTGTTGTAATGGCAAATATTACTGAGATTGAGCATATGTATTTTGGATTGTTCTTACACATTTGATTACTAGAACTTTGATACAATTATCTTATTACTTATCTATATCTAGAACGGAGTTGAAACAAGTTGGAGGAAATAAAAACAGCCAAGCAAATATTTCTTCTAAATTTATGTACAGAGAAGCAAAATGTACTTGCTTGCCTTTTACTTTAATGGATAAAGATGCTGAGAAAACAAACTTTACTCACCTCAATGAAAAAAAAAATGCCCAAAGGACATCTGTGACTAGGATATTGCAAAAGTAAAATTAATAAGTAAGAGTATAACAGATGAATGGATGTTCTATTTAATAATTCATGTTGTCTTTAGTAAGAAAAGGTTTCAGAGGGGAGTGTTGTCTCCACAATATAGGAAGCAAAAATAAATAATTTCTCAACCTGGAAAAAGAAATTCTGCTCTGTTCCCAGAAGGCTTGATTCTGCTTTGTCCCATGGAGCTGCTCACTTGGGAAGAGCTTGGCTGCAGTCAGTCAACTTCATTGACAGAGACTGAAACTTGAGGTTTTGCCAGTATTAAACACAATTTCAGCAACTGGAAATAGTAACTGCAGAGAGTACGTTTCCCAAGGAAAGGAGAATATTTGCATCACAGATTAGGGCTGTGTGTCTGTGTCCTCACCATCATTATTCCAGGCAAAGGTGGGGAGTTTACCTGTTGTAACCTTTAAGTAAACTTGAATCAACTTCCCATACCCCTGATGTCTTCTAGGAGAGTTTTCCTTTCTGCACTCAGATTGCAGGGTGAAAATTATATTAAGGAGCCATGGATTCCACAAAACTGCATTTAACTCACATTGAAACAATTCTGCTGAATTGAAAGTCATCCTGGTTTTGCTCCTGGATGTATCCTGCCATCAGAAATGTACAGAAATGTATAGAAATATACAGCAACAACCCTGTGCCTCCTGCCAGAGCTCTTCTGCTCTGACCCACCTGGGACACCTGGCAGCAGGAGGAAACCAATCTAATAACAAAAGATAAATAGATTGGTTTTAATAATTTCTTCTGCAAAGCAAAGTTATCTGACTTCCCTAAAGTCAAAATGAAAATAAATTTGTGACTTTATACACCCCTGTTGGCTTCAAAGGATGAAATCCAAGTGCAGCCAGTGACAGGTAATGCCTCAGGGGCATTGCCACAGCTGCCCTCCTGAAAGGGCTGACAACCAAACCAGTTTTATCCAATACTTTTCTACTGAGAGCATATCAGTGGGAAATGCCAACATATTTAAATAAAATAGTTCAGTAGGGCGCTGTCTGTTGAACAGGATAATACAGACTGAAATGTTGTGTGCGAAGAATTAATGTGAAAAATAACAAAAAAGCCCAACTAGAAAAGATTAATCCAAACCAGAGATACAGTCTATCTATAACAACAACAAAAAAAACCCCACAACAAACAAACAAACAAACAAACCAAAACAAAACAACAACAACAACAAAACCCTGTATGAATTTAATACATTTTATGGGTCTGAAAACATACCTAAAGAATAAAATTCAGTTTCTTATATCATCCTTGTTTTACTTTTTCTGCCATTAGATTAAAAATAAAGATGGAAATTTTTAGGTATTTTTAACAAACAGGTATAGCAGATACAGTGGTTTTTCAGGATCAAACCTTTGGCAAAATAAGATCTACAGAGCATGGCATACATTTATATAAATAAAATTTGATACCAGAAGTTCTCTGTTTATAATTTAGTATTTTTTTAAATTTGTCATTCTGTAATTCAGAAGTTTTAGTCACATTCACTGAAGAGTTTGTTTCAATAATATGCCACAAAAGGTCCAGTTCAATAATTTACAAAGTACCCATAGTCTGTAATTAGTTTGCTGGGGCTGTTCTGTGAGTTACTTATGAATAATTAATGCATTTGGGAAACAACAACAAAAAATCTAATGTATCTCTCTGTCCATATATCATCCAGCACTGAAATATGAAAGTGCTCTTAAATAGATCACAGATAAGAGAAAAGAATTTTCTGGATAAAAATGTAACAACTTGCTCCTACCTGCAAATGATTATGACAAGTTATTAAATAAAAGACAAAATTCAGGGCAAATATTCTTAAAAATTACTGAAGTATTTCGACGAAACTCTTTAAAATTAATGCACAAACAGAATATTACGTGACAGTGAAAGGATCTTGTTTAGATGAAAATAAAATTTGATCAAGTAATATCTAACTTATCCTGTGGGAATTCAGAATCCCATTGGACAAAGTCAACATTTCTGCAGTGCCTGGCCCTGATAGGGAAAACACATGTCTGGGAAACAGTGAGCAAGGACCAGCCACAACTGACCATGGCCCTTTCTGCTGGGAATGTAAGGAAGCTGAGCTTTTTATCAAGTTTGTGAATATACATCTATGGTTTGAGGTATCAGAGAAGAGCTTTTGAGAAAATACAGGACTTGGGGGGTCTGAGTGTTTGGTGGTTTGTGGATTTGGGGGTTTGTTGTTTTTGTGGGTTTTTTCTTATGGAAAGAGAATGAAAGTGGGAGCTCCTAGCTCATGCCAAGCAATTACATCTGCCACGTGCCTCAGCCTGGATCCAGATGCAAAAAAGGCACAGAAACAACAGACTTGTTTAGGGAAAGCTCTTTGTAAATGAATCAAATGCTTAGAGGAAGTGCCAGAATGACAGTTACAGAAATGACTTGTTTTTCTCCTGAAACAGATGTATGGCAACCCATGCACAGTGCAAGTTTACTCCCACCACCCTCTCAGGGCACTTGGGGTGGTGATGAGAAAGCTGTTACTAGTAAGAAAACCAGTAACCCCCCAAATTCTCATGCTTGAGATCCCTTCTGAAGGCAGTGTTCAGCTGTACAAACAACCTCAGCTTAAATTTAGTTGTTTAGACTGTGAAATGTTTGGCTCATTCCCCACTCACACACGTGCATGCAGACATGGAAACCTGACAGACACCCTGTTACTTGGCATAGGAGAGTGAAAAGTTTCTCCACTGCCACATCAAACCATAGCTCTGGAGAGCTGTGAGCACCTGTTCTCTTCAGATATAAAACCTAACTTTTGAAAAAGATTTAAAATGCTTCAGATAAGCATCCAAAACCTGAAAGTTTATACCAACTCATTTTGAATGTAAGCTGATATGGAAGTAGGCCAGTTTTCCTGTTGATTCACATCTCTTGCATTCTGATGCTCGATGGCAAAAAAAAATAGAGACTACTATAGCTGCAAGCTTTATTTTGAAGGGGCAAATAGAGAGATTTCAGTACAAATTCATTTCAAGTAGTCCTTGATGACAGAAGTTTAATTGCCTGAACAGAGACTGAAGATGATCCTCCTAATTTTGGATTATTTACAGTGTCAGACACATTTTTTTTCTGTCCCCAAGTACAGGGCAATAAACCACCTTGACACCACCATGACCAACAAAGTGTTGCTACATAGTCCCACTCTGACAGAGATGGAGAACTTAGGAAAATGGTTCTCCACACAAAATAGGTACACAAATAGATTTTCTTCTGCTGCCTTCTCAGTCTAACGTATCATTTCAAAAATGACAGGTTCAGATATTATATTGCACAACACATCAGACATCTGCCTTGGTGAATATGATTTTACACAAATATGCAGCTTTTATGTCTGTGTTAGTAGCATCATTGAATATTATTCTCCTAAATGGCAGGCATGCTGTTATTAAAGTATAATATCTAGGAAGGAAACAGCTCACTTAGGGTTTTCAGAAGGTATTTAATTTAACTCCTCTTCATAATTCTCACATTGCATTTGCTGAACTAAGAAATAAAGGTTGTGAGTGTTATTTCAGGATGCTTAACCTATAATTATGTTCCTGTTTCAATGGCACTGCTTCTAAGGAGACCTCACTAGCTGCTAAGAAAACCTTTCTTATGGAGATTTCGCTCCTCTCCCTCCCTATGACTAATTCACAGGATTTCTTCCCATCCAGCCCATGTTCCTCTCCTTCCCTGGAAGGAAACAGGTGACAAGGAACAAACATATGATTATTTGACTCCAGTTTAATGGGGGAGAGAGGTTGTTTGGCTTTGGCTTAATTCTTTTAGTTTACAGTGATGTTTCTGTTTGCAGCACGGAGAATAATCTATTATTGCAAAGGCTTGCTGGATTCAGTGAGAGCTGTAACAGCCTCTAATTACTGAAGAACAGAAGTAAGAATGAGCATGGAGGCTGAGCAGGTCTCTTCTTGCTTTATTCCTTTGAGACCAGCTAAGAACAGGTAGAAGTCACCGTCCATGTGGGTGTGCACTGTCTGGTCCTGGGAGCTTTTTTGAGGTTTGGATCCCAGCGTGTCTTGCACTCTCACGTTTCCATGTGTGTACTTGTGTCAGCATGCTTAAATTCCATCTCTCCTGCTAAGCCTCTCTTTCCTCTCTCACCTCTCATTATTAAAACACTTTTTTGCTCTCCAGCCTACTAAGTGGTTCTGGGAAAAGCTGTAAATACCAGAAGAAATCAAACAGAAAAACCGACCAACCAACCAACTAACCAACCAACCAACCAACCAAAGTAACCCCTCCGACCTTAATTTTTTCCAAGTATTTGCTCTTAATCCCCTGATGGGTTTCCAAAGAGTCACAAAGAACAATTTCCATGAATGTAGTAACTGAGTGTTGCATTCATAAAAAATCTAGTCTAATTTTTGTTCTTACATTCCGCAAAAATTTAACAGGCTTGTACAAAGTCACAACTCTAATAGTACTATTAGTACAAAAACCCATTTTCTTTCACAGAATCACGGCATGGGTGAGGTTGGGAGGGACCAGAGTGGGTCATCTGATCCATCTTCCCTGCTGAAGCTGGGCCATCCCAGAGCACATTGCACAGAATTTCATCCAGAATGTTCTTGACTGTTTTCACTGAGGGAGACTCCACAGCTTCTCTGGGAAGCCTCTCTGGAAGCCAACCCCAGTGCTCAGTCCCCTGCAAAGTGAAGTTCTTCCTCATGCTCAGGTGGCTCTTGCTGTGCACCAATTTCTGCCCATTGCCCCTTCCCAACTGCACCACTGAGCAGAGCCTGGAATCCTCTGGATTCCCTCCTTTCAGACACTTTTGGACATTGCCGGGGTCCCCACTCAGTGATTCTTCTCAGGGCTGAAGAGGCTCAGCTCTCTCAGCCTTTCCTTGTAAGAGAGATGCTCTTTCTTCCAGCCTAACAAACTGCATCACCTCCACTGAATACAGCTGCTCTCAAATGTTGCAGATAAAACCCAAGCCAAAATAGGAAAATTGTAAAAACAATTCTTCATTGTGTGAACAGAATTCTTCTGTGTGAGAACAGGTTTATCACCAGGCAATTTAGAAGCAAAAGTGTGACAAGAGCAGAATACAGCCATGCTGTGTCATGCAGTGGGGTCATCCAGGTTGGCACCTTGTTTTCAGCACTGAAGCTCTGTTTAAGATGACAGGTAAGCAATTCTAGCAATTATCAACCTGAAAATATCCTTGGGGCTAACATCTCAACTGCTAAGCTCAGTACTGCTATTAGATCTGTTTCCTTATCTCCCTTCATAACCTAATTTTACTTGCATCCAAGAGTACATGAGGAAAAAAAAAAAAGAAAGAAAATCCATATTTTCTGTTGACTAAAAGGATGTTTAAGCAACTCCTTTAAAATGTACTCCATCCTCTCAACCTCCAATTTACACGACTTCACTGAAAAGATGTATTTGGTAATTATAAACATTGAAATTTTTGAGCCTCACAAAATATACAGAAATGCATGCCCTAAATATTTTTGTGACCACCAATCAAGATATGTCCTGACCTGCCATTGACTCACACCCATGCTGAGCTCCTCTGGAAGTTGCAAATTATGCTGTAGAAAGAACATAATGAGGAGCAAAAAACCAGGACTCAGATCAAGCTTCATTTTAATCCTCCTGGAAAATCAGCACATCTATATTTATTGGAAAACTGTTGGGGCTTTTTCCTCTGAGAATATCCTTAATACATGACATGGATGCTGTACATCACTAGAGAACTAATAAGTCTGTGCAGTGGGAGAGGAAAAAGGCAAACAAGAAGGCATAAGAAAAAATTAGGGGTGTGTCAATAAAAGGACTGAGACACTCCTACTGCACACCAAAATACCCTATTGTAATAGGAAGTCAGATCTGTTTTTTAATGGTGGTAGACACAGCAATAGAAAAAAAAAAAAAAAAAAAAAAGGAGCATTATCTGGTGCTGTTTCATCTGGGTTTTTATTAGACATAAGGCATTGTTCACTGCTGGATTTGGCATGACTAACCTGACCTAGAAAATATGTTAGTGATGTCTTGGAAAAAAATAATGAAAGCATTTCCAACTTGCATTACTTTCCCCAGCCAAAACAATAACAGCTAATACTGATAGAGCCAGTGCTCTGTTTTACTCATTTTTAATGATAAATACAGAAAGTGTATCTAGTACATCTATTACACAATAAACAATAATTTTAATTAGAAGAAAAGAGTTCTTACTTTCTCAAATTTTAAAACCGTTCTAACATCTGCTTTAATCAGAGTGCAGCATGGTGAGGATCAGTCCTTGCAGAAACTGCAGGAAGAGAATCTTAACTGCAGACAGGAGACAACCCAGACTGGGCATCTGAAGAGCAGCAGAAAGAGAGAGGAAAGGGGAGATTAGAAAGGAAAAAAGTCTCACTTATAAAAAAATTCTACCCAAGCCTACACCTTAAGACATCTTAATATTATTTTTGAATTCTATTTCTTTATCTTCTGATTACAGCAGTCATTTTAAACTGACTTGGGGCCAGTAGGCACCTAATATATCTGCTTGTCTATCCTGCAAATAGGCAAGTATATTCCAACAGTCTACAATAGCTGAATACTTTGAAAAGTACTTGTGATATCCATTGCCTCCACTTAAAGGTTTCCTTTCACCAAAGCAGGGTCAAAAAACCCATAAAATGGATGAGAACCAATCTTCTGGTGGAGTCAATTAGCAGCTAATATTTTTTAAGCACTTCAAGACTAAAGTAATGTGTAAGTGACTGGGCTACTGCTGTTATCCCATAATGTATATCTTAGTGGTAGTTCAGCTTTGGGGTTTTTTTTTGTTTTGTTTTGTTTTTTTCCATTCCTAATTAAAAGATGATCCCCTAGCCAGGAAATGTATCCTTGTTGCTGTAAACTTATGACTCTTGAAGGGCAATCCATATGATAAGGAAGTAGAGTCAATTAGATCAGCTTGACATTGTGTGCTGTGAAGCTGAGTTGTGAAAATGCAAACATTTGAGCACTCTGAACTTTTATTCTTGTCAGTTTAGAAGTGTTCAGCACCCTCTGGCATCAAAAGGAATTGCATATAGCTCAGACTCAGTTCTGAACATTCAGGAGACCTGTAAATGCATTTGTGGGCTCTGGATTATGCATTTAAATATCAAATAAAATTAAAATCTTCAAAGTGCTGCAAAAGACAGGAAGATAAACTGTAGATAATGATGGGAGTCTACTGCAGATCCATTAAAGCCAGACAAAAATGGCAAAACAGACAGGCATCACATCTCTTAAAAGCCAAGGAGAGCTCATTGAGAGCACTAAAAGCCAAGGCTACTCAGGTGTATTTTTGACTTTGCTGTGTCATGATATCCTACAAAGCCTGTTAAGCACTACCAGAACATTTAAAGCATCTGCAGGGCTTGAAAGTGCCCTGCTTGATTTTCTGCTTCCCATGACCTATACAATTTCACCCTTGATTTTTCTAGACACTTCTAAGGCCTAAAAATCGTAAATATATATATATATATATATATATATATATATACACAGGCATGTTTGTTTCTTCACAAATGAGGAATGCAGTGCAACTGAGATAAGAATAATGAAGTTAGCCTGACAAAGAGGGAGTCAAAATTTGGGACAATCTATGGAAACACACTGGTGAGTCAGAGCTGACCAGGAGCAGGGGTGGCCTCCCTCTTCCAGTGGAACCTGGTGCTGAGCATGAGCCGTGCCAAGGGAGGAAGTTAAGCAGGGAGAGTTGCACATCAGTGTCACAGCTGCTCCTAGGCTTGGGTATTGTAGTTCCTCATGCAATGCTGGTTCTCAGGGTTGCTGTTCCCTGAGATTCTCCTCGGGGTTGCTGTTCTCCAAGGTAATCAGGTTTTTCGTTTTCTCTTTTGCCCCTNATCCCATATACTAAAATTCCCAGATTCTACATTTACATTCTATGATAAACTAAATACTGCTTGTTTTGAATTCTCTCAGCTTGTGATTCTTCACACAATGTGGGCATTCCCTCCCATGGACAGGGATCAGAGGCAGTGTCCTCCTGGGCTCTGTGTGAGGCTCTGACCCCCCTGTACAGACCCCAGACCCCCTGTCCGGTCTCCAAACCCTCCAGGGTGGCCAGAGGGATGTTCTAGACTCCAACAGCTGGTAACTTTTCCCATGGGCTGAGGTCAAATGCAGTGTCACTCTAGGCCCTGTGCCAGGGTCCCAAACCCCCTGTCGGGGTCCTGGACCATCCAGGACAGCCAGAGGGGTGCCCTGGACTCTGACATAACAGAGACTCACAATAATCTTACAGTGCTGAGGACATACACGTCTGCACACACAGATAGATCCCATCCCTGCACATTTCTCATTTAAATTCACAAGGGGCAAAAGCTGGGATGAACAAGAACAAGGGATGGGAGGATGCTGCAGCAGTGGTGTAACGAGCAGCAGCATCATCTTCTCACAATGTGTATGTACAATACAATAAGTATACATCTAGGAAGGCCTGGAAGTTACATTTCTTTCTTTTTCTTCAAAACTCCTTTACACTTACTCTTTTACACAGGTCCAGGCCTGTGAAATTATGAAATTCTTATATTTCAGAGCTGAACAGCTCAGGTCAGTAACTCAGAATGTAGGAAACTGGTGGAATAACTACACATGCTAAACAAATCAGGAGGGCCAAAATTGGAAACACAAACACATGTCCTTCTGCAGTCCTCCATCCACCCCACCCCAGTGCCCTTTTTCTGTGGAGGTTTCAGTTAGAGTAAGAAGTTTTCTCATTTTGAAAAATCAAGCGCCTGACAGAATTTGAATCAGCACTAATTGCTCTCAACACTTTAAGTTTCCTCGCAGGCACCTTTCCTCTGTCTTTCCAAGATAAAGGGAGACATTTATGAAACCCCTTTAAGCGTGTTTGTAAAATGCAGAGCACTGCAGGACTGCAAGAGGTGTGGGAAGTGCAGGCAGGTGATGCCAGCACAGGAGGCAGCACAGGCACAGCAGCCCTGCCAGGCTCTGGAGCAGGCATGGACCACTGAGGCTGGGAGAGACTGCTCTGTGTCTGCTCCCAAGTGCAGGAGTGATGTTTGGGTGAATTGTCTACTTATTCATGCTGAATGCAACCATTACCTCCTGTGTTTATGCAGCAAACTTTGTGGGGGAACATAAGGGTATTTTTGTTCTGTCGTGTAGACAGCGCAGTACACTTGGGACTGGGTCAGTTTTTATTCCTTAGCAACCTTTCAGAAAGGGCCTCTGACAACATGCTTATTTTCCAGTGTGCTCTAAAGAAGGAGAAAAGTGAGTAATGGAACATTTTTTATATTTCATTTGAGGTTTGAGTCTTGCAGTCTATAAAAAAACAGATAGTAGATTGCAATAAATAAACTTTATTTCCTTCCAAAGAGAATGGATTTTTTTTTCATTTCATTAAAATGTGTCATACGTTCTGCAGATATTTTTCTTGAATGAGTTAGGAAGGAGGCTGGTTTCCCACATTTCTCTGAAGCACAGAGTACCTGCCTGCTGCATCACTTGGCCATCCACTCAATTCCAAAGGCTGCTGCTGATTGTGGAGTAGATGCTCTACTCAACCATGGTCTTAGCTGTAACAATCTAATGTCACAAGAGAGACAGAACTCACAGGAGGGGGAAAAAGCTCTGTTTTTCAACCAACATTGGTGATAAATACAAACAAACAAACAAAAAAAGACACTTTCAACCACACAGGCTTTTCTTCAGGCCTAAATCAGCAGCCAAGCTGCCAAAGACAAACTGAGAACTCCTGCATAAAGTATCTGTTTATAGCATATAATAGAACTTGGAAGGAAGGAAGAAGTTGAGTTAAAATGAAGTTCTGGGGTCTTGAGGAAACTCAGAGATCTGGAGCAATGACCAGGTCAAACAAGTTGAGCTAATCAACCCTTTGGCCTTTGAGGATGTAAAAATGGGAGAGAGAATTCCAGAAGAAAATGCTGATATCTTTGGTCACCACAGAAATAAATTCAAGACTAATCCATGAAAAGAAAGGAAAAAAAAGAAAAAAAAAAAGAGGAAAAAAAATAGAAAAAAAGAAATCTAATTTATAAAAGCTCAAAAAGACAAAAAGCAGTTTTTTCCTCCTCCATGTTGTCATAGGAGAGATTGATAGCACCATTATAGCAAGCCTCAGGATTTGTAACTTAGATGTAGAAAAAACAGACACATTTCTGGGCATGATTCAAGATCTAAGGAAGAATATAGGCTGAGATAGCCTCACATTACCCTTACTTTTTATAGAGGGAAGGGAACAAAAAAAGATGGGTTTTGCACCTCATTTTCTAGTTGAAATGAATATTCTGAAGATTTGCATTCTTACTCATCCAAAGTCATGTGCAGAACTGGTGAGAGAAGAGGACCAGAAAATTTGACAAGATGTCCAACACCAGAACTTAACTTCAAGAAGAAAGAAAAGAAAATTATGTTTTCATACTGAGTTTTATTCTCAGCCAGCAAAGACTGAATTCTGGTAACAGCAACATATATTTCCATTAAGGAGCCAAGGCTTTTGTACAGATGTGATTTGCAAGGATATAGCTATAAACAAAGGAAAGTGTGAATTTACAAAGAGCTTTTGTTTCTGCTTTAGTACTCAATGAAGATAGGCTTAACATGAACCAAAATAAGGTAGCTCACCTTGGTTTTAAAATAGGGCCAGTGCAGAATAAATGCAAAGTCACCAAAGCTTTCATCAGGAGGAGCTTGAACAGATGAACCTGCTCCAAAATCTGTACCCTAACTTTTGTCTGCCCTCAGTGTCTAGGAATGCAAGGATGAGAAAATGGAAAACAGGTATTGGCTTGGGGTTATGACTTTCTTTGGCCTTGTGGACACCTGGGTCAAACTTTTCACTCCTTCACCACAATGGCAAGAAGAAAATCTTGTCTACGTGCATCTTCAGGAGATCAAGATACTCAAACCCCTTGTTCCGTATCAGGCTTCTCAGGAACAAAATATCTGGGGATAGATCCATGAAAGAACAAGTTCCCCAAGGCAGCAAGCAGCTCACAGAGCACTCAAGAGTAAACATCTCTGTATTTTCAGGGTGGGTGAGTGTGTCCCATTCAGCTGGGTACTGGGCATGGCTCAGGGACTCCCTTGGGACTGTTTCAGGATACCCACCAGAAGATTCTCTTCATGCTTCATCCCAAGGGCAGGATTTGGCAAATGTTCTGCTAAGTAACTTTAAATTATCTAAGGAATATGTCTGTCTTCCCCCAAAGGCTTGAACACAAAGGTATTTTGGTGAATATATTCCATCTTTTCCAGACATTTAAAGCCATGTCTGTCACTGAAACACCTCAAAGACAAAAGGGTGTCTCTCCTCTCCCTTAATAAATTTACTGCAGATAAAAAATAGTCTAACCACCACCTCTCATAGTCAGAACATCAACAGCCTTGGGGAATAAGATGGGATCACGAAATAAGAAAAGTGTAGGAATTCCTACCTGTCTGTAGAAAAATACTCAGCATCAACATCAAGACAAATTTGCTCTTGTTCAGCCCTTGAGCATGTTTTGAGAGCTACAGGAATCTAAATACCAAAGTGTAAAACCCTCCCATAAAAGGTGGGATGCAAGAGGCACTGTAGTTCAAGACAACCAACATGAAACACTGAGGACAGGAAACTTGGAAACCTTATGTTGGCAAGTGGGTGTGCTGTGTTACAGTTGCCATTAACACCCCTAAATCAAAGCCTTTTTCTTGTGTGACAGAAAACACAATGAGATATGAAGCCATGGGGTTTTTTTGCAGTGAGTTTGTTATTTTGACAGGAAAGTTGCCACTACAGAATTATCATGTCAGGGTCAGCACCTTAGGTTCTCCTGCTGTCAGCACGAGGCCAGCTCTGTGATCTGACCAACTGGACAATCAGCTATGTGCCCAAACATTAGAATAAGAGACTCATAGGATAACTCAGGGTAGAAGGGACCTCTGGATGTCTCCATCCAGTCTCCAGCTCTTAGCATGATCACCACTGAAATTAGAACAGTGTCATGTCCAGGCAGGGCACAAAAACTTTCTAGGGTGGAAATTGTGCAGCTTTACTGGGCAGGCTCCAGGCTGAGCACAGTTCCTTAGCTACCACCCTCTGAGCCCAAATCCCCAATAAGTTATCAGCTTATTGGAGTTTTGGTGATCCAGACATCCAGATTTGGTATTCCAGCTTGGACAAAAGAACATTGCGGGAGACACTGCTGAAAACATTACTAAAGTGTGGGTGAGTGACATCCACTGCTCTGCCCTCATCTCAGACCTAGTCATTTTATCACAGAGAGCAGTCTGGTCAAGCATGGCTTGCCCTGGGTAAATCCATTTCAGCAGTGCCAAATGCCATCATCCTCTCCCAAGCACTCATAGCAGCAGCCCCAGTGAGACACAGACCTGTCTGCAGAGCTGCAATAACAGCTCTCTGCTCAGCATCCTGAATTTACTCATTCCCACCCTGAGCAGGCTGCCTGTCTTTCATCATTTGAAGGAAATCTGATCCCTGATTCAGGGCTGTGGAGCCTGCTGTGCAGGTTGCCACTGGCTGTGGGGGTCAGCCTGTCTCCTGTGCTTTAGTTATTCATCCCACAGCACCTGAAACTGGCTCATGAGGACAGAGAGATGCTCCCAGAGCTTGATGCTGTGTGGGGAACAGTAGCATCAGTACAAGCAAGGCAGAATCTTGGTTCTTCCCCTCTTCTCTGACAGTATATGAAGAAAATGGTCACACATTAAAGTCCATTCCATATTTTAATCCATGCACTCTCTGTACACACCCTTATCCATGTGTTCATAACTGGCTCTGCTTGCCTTTGAGACTGTGTTTGCTGGCACTGTCACCCTCCACACCAGCCCTGTCCCAGCCAGCACTGAGCACCTGACCTGCACAAACCAAAGCCACCTTCATGCTTTTCCTTTCCAACTCTTTAAAGTGCCAACTGTTCTTTCCCATACCTGTGGATTTCACAAATGAGGTTTGTTTTTACCATGGACCAATCTTCACTTCCTTAATATAACCAAAAATGTTAGATAACCTCCTGAACTAAAGGGCAGAAGATTGTTAAAACATTTAATTTAAGACAGAAAACAGAACATAACACTGTAACAGTATTTACTGTCTCTGTATTTTAGATAATGCCTGAGAATTGTTAATGCATCACAGTACTCAGGAAATACAAGTTAAATCAAAGGTTAAAAGTGTAAGCTGGAAAATAGAGACCCAAAAAGTTTGGGAATTCCACCCCAAGCACAGGATGCAGCAAAAGGCCAAATCTTAGAACTGGCAGAGCAGAAGAATGGAGATGTTGGAGACAGGCCAGAAATATGCAGTCCATGTTTTTATAGGAACTGCAGTGAGCAGGAATTACACTATTCCAGAGCAGAGGGATTTTTATGATACTGTTTCAGTTTAAGGCAGAATTTTATGTATATAGATAAAAACTCCTGCACACACACAGGCACATGAGTACATTATGAAGGTCTGGAAGTAACAAGGTTATAGGAAAGAAACAAAGGCAGCAAAAGATGAGATGAGCTGCTGATCCAGAGTATGTTGTAAAAAAAAAAGAGTATGTTGATAAGCAAAAAAAGCCATTGTGATGGTTTAAATAAGGCATGCACTGAAACTAAATATGGCCTTTATTAAATATGGCTGTGCTTGTGACATTTAATGCAACAAACTAAACTCTTTTCTCAATTAAAAAAAAAAAAAAAGGAAAACAACCCAACATTTATTTTCTGCTTATAAATTCGACCTTCACCTGCAGGAGAGNATATATATTTTTATTTTTTTTTTAAATACAGTGGAAAAATAGTAAAATTATCATGGCTCCCTTGTCTACAGAGGCACCAAGGGACACGTTTTAAAGGACAGCTGGACTATCATTTCTAGCATGTGAAACAGCAAACCCTGAACCTCTTCCATGACATGGGGGAGGTCTAAAATAAATGGGCAGATCCTCTGGCTCAGAGCAGCCAGCAGAGCCCAGCTGTCCTGCAAGACCCAGGACACAAAACATTCCCCACCAGAGGCAGCAATGGCAAGAGAGGAAGACCAAAGAACAGAACTTCAGGGGAAGGACCAGAAAACAAAACTTTAGGGGAAGTATTGCATAGGTTAATTTTTTGAGTCTGATTGCTCCAGATACATAAGGTACTCAGTGAGAGGAGACTTGTTCCTCTGAGGTATTGCAGAGCACTGAAATTAGTCACTATTTTCCCAAATAGCCTCCTAGAATAGGCTCCCCTCTCCAGTGACTTTTGTGAACTAAGGAAGATGAGAGCTCATGGTCTAATGCTTGAGTCTGCTGACTCCCCTTAATGGGGGCTGCCCTCCAGTGCAAGACAAGACAGTCAATCACCCTCAAAAATAGGAGTCAAGAGGTATTTCTGACTTTTGTCTCCTTATCTTTCTGTTTTGCTCTTTCCACCTCGTCAGTCATGCTCAGTCATAACTTAACCTGACATATCTGGCAGCTGCTGAAAGCCTCTGTGAGCAGATTCAGCTCAACAGCCCGGCAGAAAAACCCAGATTATGTTTCTTGCAGGTTTAGTGGGCTAAACTGGCACAGGGCAAGGTGTGACAACCTCTGAAGGTGGTAGCATCCCACAGCCTGGAGCAGGGGAAGCCAAAGCAAGCAGTGGCAAACAGATCAGTGGAATGGTTGCCACCTTGTCCTTTCTCACAGTGCACTTTGGAAGCTTCTCTCCAGGTAGGGAACAATTTAGGTGTACAGAGATCTATTTTATGGTCAACCATGAACAGCCCTGAAGAATTGAGTGGCTTGGAGCAAACCTGGTTTTATATATCAATGTAAAATTGTAATGTTATTACTCAGAGGCAAGATAAGTGTAACCCAAATTTTAGGATAGAAATGAATTACCACCTTGCAATCTAAAAGACTATTTTCAGGCTTCTTTTAAGAAACAAAACCACATTTGTTGATGTGCAAAAAATAACCAAATTTAAATGAAAAAGCACAGTTTTTTCACCTTTTTTTCCTTACAAACTATGAAAAAAACTGTCAGACTAAAATGGCAGAAAATGCAGATAGATAAAAACCAACTTATCTCTAAGATCTCCCCCATATTTTATTTTAAGAATATGGCCTGGTCGTGGTTCAACACATTCATCTAAAAGGAAACAGCTAAAACCCCTCATGACCCTTCTTATTTTTCCATTCATCACTCTCCATCACCACTGGACACAGGCACTAATAAATCCAGGCTCTCAGAAAAATCCTATCCCCTCTAGAGTTATAAACTTGGGAGCAGCATTACTTTGAGTCAGTGTGCAGAGGGAATTGGNTAGGAAAGAAACAAAGGCAGCAAAAGATGAGATGAGCTGCTGATCCAGAGTATGTTGTAAAAAAAAAAGAGTATGTTGATAAGCAAAAAAAGCCATTGTGATGGTTTAAATAAGGCATGCACTGAAACTAAATATGGCCTTTATTAAATATGGCTGTGCTTGTGACATTTAATGCAACAAACTAAACTCTTTTCTCAATTAAAAAAAAAAAAAAAGGAAAACAACCCAACATTTATTTTCTGCTTATAAATTCGACCTTCACCTGCAGGAGAGACAAGAAGAGAGAAAAAGCCAACAACATTTCAGAAGCACTGCTTGGAGCCTGGCAAGAGCAGGGCCTTTATAAAGTAAAATTGCAACCACACATCTTTTACAGTTAATTGTGCAATCCTTTTTTTTTTTTAATCCACTCAAGTGGCATTAAAATAAAGAGGCTGTAAAAACAATTCTTCAAAGATGTTGGGAAGAAGTTACACTTTTGCTCAGATTATGCTCTACGGCCACTGAGAATTTTAACTTGTGTCAGGCAGTTAAAGCTCTTCAGTTTTAATATTTTGAAAACTGGGAGGGGTGGGAGCCAGGAGGAATTTTGTTATA
>VXBR01004196.1:1763632-1814618 GCA_013400215.1 Cisticola juncidis | reverse complement strand
ATTTCTGACTTTTGTCTCCTTATCTTTCTGTTTTGCTCTTTCCACCTCGTCAGTCATGCTCAGTCATAACTTAACCTGACATATCTGGCAGCTGCTGAAAGCCTCTGTGAGCAGATTCAGCTCAACAGCCCGGCAGAAAAACCCAGATTATGCTTCTTGCAGGTTTAGTGGGCTAAACTGGCACAGGGCAAGGTGTGACAACCTCTGAAGTTGGTAGCATCCCACAGCCTGGAGCAGGGGAAGCCAAAGCAAGCAGTGGCAAACAGATCAGTGGAATGGTTGCCACCTTGTCCTTTCTCACAGTGCACTTTGGAAGCTTCTCTCCAGGTAGGGAACAATTTAGGTGTACAGAGATCTATTTTATGGTCAACCATGAACAGCCCTGAAGAATTGAGTGGCTTGGAGCAAACCTGGTTTTATATATCAATGTAAAATTGTAATGTTATTACTCAGAGGCAAGATAAGTGTAACCCAAATTTTAGGATAGAAATGAATTACCACCTTGCAATTTAAAAGACTATTTTCAGGCTTCTTTTAAGAAACAAAACCACATTTGTTGATGTGCAAAAAATAACCAAATTTAAATGAAAAAGCACAGTTTTTTCACCTTTTTTTCCTTACAAACTATGAAAAAAACTGTCAGACTAAAATGGCAGAAAATGCAGATAGATAAAAACCAACTTATCTCTAAGATCTCCCCCATATTTTATTTTAAGAATATGGCCTGGTCGTGGTTCAACACATTCATCTAAAAGGAAACAGCTAAAACCCCTCATGACCCTTCTTATTTTTCCATTCATCACTCTCCATCACCACTGGACACAGGCACTAATAAATCCAGGCTCTCAGAAAAATCCTATCCCCTCTAGAGTTATAAACTTGGGAGCAGCATTACTTTGAGTCAGTGTGCAGAGGGAATTGGAGAGCAGCATCCTACAGCCTCACAATTTGAATTCATTACCAAAACCAGGAAAATAACTGTACAGAGGGCAAATTCCAAGGCTGTAGCTCAGGTGGACACTCACCCCCTCTATTTCCTACTCTTTAAGCCACATACAGGACTTACAGAAAGATCACATTTTGTGTCTTAATAAGCTCTGCATCCTCCAGCTTAGAAAATAAAAGAAGATGCAGAAAGGCTTTTATTACTCTTCATTTTTTAAGAAGCAAAGCTCATTTGCTCAAAGTCTCACACAAAGCCTGCAGTGGAGCAAATTATTTGAGACAGGTTCCCCCCTTCAACAGGCACACTGAGCTGTACAGAGCTTTTCCTTCAGGCCTGAAAGGAATTTATCCCTGGCAGTTACAGTGATAGAACTGCTGACTTTGTGGAAACAAGAAATGCTCTTTGATTTCTGAAGTTTTAGATTGGAGATCGTTTTATCTTCACAATTCAATGTAACAGTTCTATTTCTTCATACTGAAATTGAGCTGTGACAAGTTTTATCTTTTGAAAGCCAGAAAAGACCAAACAACAATGAATAAATGGGTGATGAAAGAATAATCCAGTATTTTCAGTGGCAGAAGTTCTTTTGCACCAGGTATTTGGTGGGTAAGATTTATTCCACCATACAATTGTGGCACCAATACCAGCTCAAGGACAGAGGGAGCAGGAGAATGCAAAGCATCCTCTGGCCTTACTCTTTCCTTCTGGAATAATATTAAACAATAATTGGAGGGTTCAGAGTTTGAAGTTTTTGCCAAACCTGAAGAGAATTTATAGTCTGAGATCCTATTGAAAAAACAACGAACACAGCAGAGAAGGAGATTGTGTCTTGTATGTGTTAGCTGCTAACTTTATTTACACAAAGAACCAAACAAAAGGAAAAAATAGACATTGAACAGCATAAGCATTGCCTGGGGGAAAAAATTATTATCTATATTATAACCACTTATTCATTTTGTTGTAACACAAATAAACAGTTCAACCAATTCTTAATGATACCTAAACCAAACTCCTTGAAACTCTGCTTCTCTACAGGAAACAGAACTAGGAAAACAAAAGCAAACATTACTATATATACAACCTCCACTTTCCAGGAGTGGGAAAAAAAAGTGGAAATGCTTTAATTTCTGGTTAATATCAAAAAGATAATCATACTTCAAAAACTTATTATGCAATATTTCTTCTAGTTAATATCAGTAGTTGGTCACATATGTATTTGCCTTTGTCATACAAGTTCATTTTCAGGTCAGTGCTGAAGTGCCTGCCTCCATGCAGGCAATTTTATCTTTCCTACTGAAAGAAGAATAAATTAAAAAAATACATCTAAGACATAAGACACCATCTCTGCGTCCTTTTCAGCCAAAACCAAGGGAAGAGGGAATGAAATTAACATCATCTGGTCCAGCAAGCCAAATTGCTCAGCTTCTTAATCTGGTAATTCAGAATATTCTAGTAAATAGGTGTTGTACAAACCTGAATATAAACAACTAAAATAAAACAGACACACACCTAAACTGTCAGTAAGTAATAAATTCAAATAATTCTGTTATTTGAAACTTCTTCTACTGTTGCCTCTAAGCTATTCATGAATTCTTCACTCCAAGTGTGCTATCAAATACCCAGTTTCAAATGATTTTTCAGATATCTGGTGACTGCTAAGAAAAATTCACATTTTTGTGAGAATATGTTATGTCTGACAACACTTGATGAAGAAATTGGAAGAGATTCTAGCTTCATTTCTATTGTGATTAGAACCATTTGGAAATTTTCTGATGAAAATGTTTTACTATCACTTGCTAAAGCTAAAGCCAGAAACAAATTTTCACAGAACCAGAGTCCATTACTTCCAGGCAACCTGCACAAGGGACTACTGAGCTCAGAACCTCTAAATTTATTCAGCTCAAGTGAGGACTGTGAAACATTCACCAAGGTACAAAGACTAATCTAGAGCTCAGGACTACCTGGACAGCACATTTAAATGGTCTGGGAGTTCCTGAGATAACATCACACAGGCAGTCATGGGAAGGGTGTTCCAGCCTCCAGGGACCTTGGCATGGGATAAAACTAATGAGTGGAATCAAAATATTGAGCAGGGGGTGTGGCTGCTGTCCAGATGGCTACAGGAAGCTCTTGCAAGAATCTTTGACTTGATTTTGAGGGACTCCCTGATCCACTGTGGTCCTGAATTCTTGTGACCCATGGTCCTACAGGACCACTCCAGCCCATACTGGACCCATTGCTACAGATCACTATAGGCAAAACCAGTTCATTCTACTTGACCATTTTTGCATCTGTAAGAGTTCTATTGACCATTTGCCTATATATGTGCCTAATTTTTCAACAGGAGCCTCTGGTGGAGCCTGTGGGAGTAAAAGCACAGTTTGCCCCCTGAGATGTTGAAATGTTCAAGTACAGGAATTGACCCAGGAACAGCGGGAACTGGAAGGACTCTTCAGGTCATTCTGACTTTCCCATCCAGAGAGGAGTTCTTGCACCAGTTAATCATTTGGCTGAAAAAGTGTCTATCTGGGCAGCCAAGCACTCTGTTCCCAGTAAGTGCCTTGTCTGAAACCAGCAATTATCTCATCTGTGCTTATGAGGAGCCCCAGAGTCCTTGAGGCAGCCAAGGAGTTCACGACTCAAGTGTGCAGGTCATGCACACAGGTACAGCCTGGACATTCAAGTGGTCCTTGGTTACAACTGAAAGACAAACTTTAGTTTCACACTCAAAAGTCTGATAGTTTTTACACCAAAAAAGTCCATTTCCTTATGATTTTTATTTCCTTTGTATTGCTTTGTACTTCAATCTGTACTGTTTCTATGCTCTAAATGGGCTATACAGATCAAAAGGCTTTGCAACTACTTCTTCTATTATCAAAAATAAATTAAAAAATAAATAAATAAAAAAAAAGAAAGAACTTTGATTCATGATTGACAATTAAAGTTTACAACTTTCTAAACAACCCAAGATCTGCATATTCAATCAAGTGTCTCTGTTGGCTGTATTAGAAGTGGTTTAAAAAGGGATTTGAGGCAACAAGGGGTGGAGGACCTAACAATGCATCTCAGGAATTCTCTCAACTTTGCCTGGGATTCCTTTTCATGCTTGCAATAGGAAAAAAAAAATAAATAGGAGATGTAAATTTAAGAAACATATTAACAACATGAAATTGAAACTATTGTCTCTGTCATGTGTGCCCCACTAATTTATGTATTTACTACACACTAGAAATAATTTTTTCAATGTGCATATGTACTTGCTACATTGAGCAGTAGCTTAAAACACACCAGAAATTACACTATTTCACAAGGTAGGTTAAGGCAGTTATTTTAGATCTTTTCTATTAAACATTTATTTGATTGTGACCCATGTAATGAATATAGTTTGACAAATTCTGTGAAACTCTTCTTGGATGGCAAAAGAAGATTTTTTCTTGTCAGTATGGGAAGGTCAGAAGTAGGTTCAGGTTCTTTATATCCTGCTAAACACAGTGATGATGTAGAAAAATGAGACTTCAGTGGATGCTGCTCTTTCCTCTCCTGCTGCTGGCCCGAAGCAGCCTCGTGTTTGGAATTGTGCCATTTTCACAGGATTTACAGGAAGGATTAGCAGAGCTGTCAGAAAAAGAGCTGTGAGGTGGGTGTGGGGTGGTGACTGGGATGCTCTGAGACAGAGATCCTTGCCCAGACAATGGCCCCAGTGTGACCCAGTGACAGCGTTCCTGTCAGTCCTTCCCAGTCCTGCCCTCCCCTGCCCATCTCTCCCTACAGGCTCTCTCAGAAGCCAGAGCTCTGACTGAGGATTTAGCCAAGATCTGTTCAAAGGGAGATTTCCTGCCTTCCAGGAGACTTCCATAAATGTTTGGGTAGAGACCCTGTGTAATTCCCACTCAGCTGAGATCATACAGAGACAGGTGATCAATTTGTATCCAAAGGAATGCCAGCTACAAGCCAGTCTAAGGCAGTAGAGCAGGGGAGAGATTTGGATGGTTTCTGTTGACTGCTCCAGACACTGGAGAAAAAATAATGTAACCACCAGTTTAAAATAATGTAACCACCAGTTTAAAATAATGTAACCGCCAGGTTCAGAATTTATCCTATTTTAATTCTGAAAGGAAAGGTTGGGCTCCTTTCATGGGGCCATGAGTTACACGTGGAGGCGCAGATAAATCAGCTGTCTTAGGGACACAGCTCATGACACAGCCCTGCCTTTAGCATTTCCCAAACCTGGCCAGGGTCTGTGGGACCTCCTGTCTGTTCTGTGGAGCTCAGCTATCCCACACACTACACAGGGAGTAAAACCATCTGCTGCCCTTCCCCAAATGCCAAGGGTCTCCTTGAGCCCAGGGACATACTGCACACAAAGGCACCAGCTAGAGAACTGTGCAAGACAATTCACAAGCTTTTACAGCTTTAGCTAAAACTCTCTCGAAACATCCACCCCATGACAAGGTGGGACATCCCAGGAGCACACTTTTTCAATCCTTCTAATTTCAGCTGTGGCCCCCAAAGGTACCTCTGCAGGGATGTGGAGGCCCTGAGCTTGATCAGCAAGGCAGTCCTGCTCCAAATCTCCCTTTAAATCCAGACCTCCACATTTCAGGTAGCAACAGCTGTTGATGGAGAAAAGGAAGTGGAAATTGTGTATTTCTCAGCTCTAGGCCTTTAAAGTCAGAGCTGCAGGACACAGCAAGGGAAGAGCAGTCCTGCTGCTTGTGATCAAAAAGTATTTAATCTTTTCTCCAGCTGACTGCATGCTCTCCCTTCTCCCCCGGTCTCTTTGACTAATCTCATTCCCAAACCCAAAAGAGAATCTGAAATAGAAAAATTTATGTATTTACTGGGCATGCTCACATGGCTATCTCTCCAAACATTTAAGGGAATATAAAAAAAAATAAAGTCATGTCTTTTAGGAATATTCACAGCAGGAAGAAGAGAAAAGAAAGAAAACCCAACAGAACAAAAACCAAATAGCAGTGATAAACTTACTGTGAAACCTCTGTCACATTGTTTATTCCCCCAGCAGTCCACAGGAGTTCCCATACTCAAACTCACATATTATCACCCTTGAGTCACAGCAGCTAAATAAACATTAATTCAGTTGGGACAGGCCTTAATTTCCCATACTTTACATACATTAATAAACATTTCTGGATTGTGATGGGATTCCCATGGAACTGAAGATGCCCAGAATGTCATTGTCACTGCCTGCTCAGTCACAGTTCCTGGAGTACTCTGCAGCGCTCCTTGAGATAGCAAGAAATCACCAGGAACATTCAAATGAAGGCAAATTTATTATTAGTTCCAACAGACATTTGATTCATGTGCAAATGACAGGATAATAGAACTGTTGTTTGACAGCTTGCTGAGAAAATTGTAGCTTTCATCATCTCAGATGATAAATTTTTCCCAAAATAAAATGAACACTTATGGAAGAAATTGGAATAAGGGTTTAGACAGAGAAAAGAATATGACAACTATTCTACTTAAATTGATCAATTTCTGTGATCTCACATGAGGCAAAAATACTTTGGTTCAGAACATGCCAAATTCAGGTATCATTTAGCAATTTAAATACTTGAAATGGCCAAAATATCTGCAGAATTTAAAAGTAAAAGTGGTGAACTCACTTTCAGATTGTTAAACCACATTGGTTTACTGAAAACAAGCAATTTTATAATTTTTTATTATCCTCATTTTGCAGAAGTCTCACACAAATGTGACTTTTTTTGGCAACTTGATTGCAAAAGCCTATTAAGTCTGCTAAGCAACATCTAGTATTTGCTACAGGATTTTGAGTCTTGGCTCTGAGCAGGAATGCTTTTCTTTTGTAAAAAACTCAGTTATATAGGTGAATTTAAATATTTCAATAGACAGAACAAGGAAGTTCCAAGATCTCCAGAGGATTTTAAAAAGAAAGTGCTAATCAACATAGGGAGAACAGGTTTCTCTTTGTGCAAAGAACATTACTAGAAAGTTCTCTTTTCATATCTCAGCCTTGGCACAGGGAATAGAAAATATAAACATTCTTACAGCTGTCAAAAAGGAATTTAGGGTTGTTCTGTTCACAGAAAAATAAAAAAAAGTTTAAAAAAAAGTTAAAGGATTTGTTTGACCTTAAGTAAATAATTCCATTCCAAGAAAAATAGTTATTTTGAATTTAAATCTAACACACTGTGAAAAATAATAGTTTCTGCAAGCACTACTCATCAACATCAATTCAATCTTCCCAACTTTCCAATTTGCAAATGTGGGAAAAATAGGAAAGTTTCCCAAAAGTAACTCAGAATCCTAAAAGAAAAAAAAAAATCAAAAAAACCCCAAACTATCCATATGTTGATGTCAAAAATATCACAACATTTTCTTTCTCAGGCTTTATTCCCAAATGATAATCTCTGGAAAAATGTGAAATTAAGACATTTCAAAACTTGTCAGAAATCTAGAACTTCTTTGAGATTCCTTAGAACACTTCTATAATTTCCAAACAATTAATCCAAAGACGATCATTATGGAATAATTTATTTCAGAATATTTTTTAAAATCCATAATAATTAAACAATAAGTTTTGATGAGTAAAATTAGTATTTCTTAAGGCTTCAGGCCAAGTCTAGGACCCCAAGCCCATGTTCTGTGTTATTCTTCTCCTTTTTATGCCTCTCTCAGCTCTCCCAGGGATTACATTTTGTCTTGGACCCTGCTCTGGGCTCACAACTGCTCTGGCAGAGCAGAATCCAGGGCCAGAGCAGGAATGTAATGTAGCTACACAAAGAAAACCAGACAATTTCAGACAACTCAGCCACTGCTCTTTTACTGTAAAACACAAATAGGAGGTACCTGCTGCTGCTTTTAGTAGTCTGGTAGAGTCCAAATGCATTTAGACCTGTTCCATCTCAATGAGATGAAGTTTTCATCGTTGTGTTCTCCCCATTTAACATCTGGGCTAGACTCAAATGCTATCAAAAAGCAGAAGTCAGCTGAAAGAGCACTTCTGTGAGATTTTGCATCTGCTGCTGAGTTTCAAATTTTCATATAAGAGAATTGTAAAGAAGCTGAAATTTCAGGTTCCCACAGAACAATTCTCAGAATGCTGAATGAGAAATTACACAGAACTTTCTTAGTGAGTCATTTTACATATACTTCCACTGCTTTTCTATATCAGGAAAGCAGTTAGCAGTCCAGGGAAGAAAAAACAAATTAAAACAAAAATACAGGGGAGGGGAGGGGGGAGAAAAAAACAAAGACAAAACAGACTTGAAAAAAGTGTGATACTGAACAAGGAAGTCAATTCATATGCAATGAACTGATAGGATCATTGTCACAAAAAGCAAATTGTATTGTCTTTTCTACCTAAGAATGCTCCCCATTTCAAACAAGAGATATTTCCTTGATTTTTTAATGATTTCTGACTTGCAGATTAACTATTGTGGAAGCCAATTTCAATAGAAGCTAATGTTTAAAATCCAGTGCTATAATGAATGTTGTTCAGCACACCAAGAGACATGATGGAATGCGGAATATATTTGTTTATTTACTCTTAAGGCTAAAAACCTACTCAGTTGTCAGCCAAAATCTGTCTTTAATCTCAGGACATCTCAGTCACTGTTAAACCTCATTCAAGGATGTGAGAGTGCACTTTCTTCCTCTTGCCTTAGACTTGACACTGCAGTTAAGGGCAGCCCTAACAAAAGTCCTGCTGCAGATTTAACTATGGATAACTGGTCTCTGTGCAAAAACCAGCCTGGAGGTGCAAGTCAGTCCTCTCCTCTCCCTCGAGCAGGCAGGAGCCTTCACCTTGACTCAGGCTGAGAGCTGTCTGCCCTGGTGCCAGGTGACAACACAGCAGTGCCAGCAGCAGCACAGCAGCGCTCTGAGGATGCTCAGCTCTGGAGAGCAGGGAAGCACTTTCCATCTTTGGAGGGCAAACAGCTCTGAACACGGAGGGGGAGGCAGCAGCTGAAGGCTGTGGCTGTCCCTGGCTATAACCTCATTTATGCACTGACTGGGGTTCAGCCCAGGCTAGAGGTTTTTTTGAGCAAAGCAAATCCTCCAGGTGTCGTGGCACATCACCCTTGAACCTCCTCTGTCCCACTTACAGGCTGTGGGAAATCTGAATGTGCTTTTAAAAGGAGATTGGGAGTGCAAGCAACCAAATGGGGACGTGCTGGGAAGCTCAGCACACATTTTCATTTGCCAAGGCAAATGATAAATGATTCTCAACAGTAAATGTTATTTTGAGTAGGCCACTGTTCAAAAAATCCTATTCAAATCAACAAGACACAGCTCCAAAAATATTTAACCTCAAAAACTCATAAACAAGTTTACTCAACTACAATTTATTTTCTTCAAACAGAAGTTGGACAAGAGTTTAAGGAAAACATGTACAGATAATGCTGAAATAAAGGATGCAACCTCTTTTAGCTAGCAATAGATAGAAGTGTTAGATTAAGCCAAATTTCACTTTAGTTTGAGTTATTCGTGGTTCAAAAATAATGTTTGTCTCAGAGACCATCATGAAGAACTGAAGAGAAGAAAGCATTCCACATAGAAGCTGTGGCACTTAAAGGAGGAGGAAAGGGAGATGAAAAAATTCAGACTCATAAGTTTGAAACAGCACTTTTATAATGGAATTTAGTTTCAAAGTGAGATATGAAGCTACAGCTGGCTAAGACTTTAAAAATTAATTAACTCACATGATAAGTGGCTCCATTTCAAAAAGCAGAAAAATAAAGCAGAAAGAGATATTAAGCTGTTAAAAAGCGCCTTGTGTCCTTACCAGAATATTTACTGGGACATAACAAATACCAGAAGTTGAAGAACATTATGCTTCACTCTGACAGCTCTCTGAGGAACTATTTCCTCATAACCATGGCTGATTCACCAGGGCCCTGTAAGAACCTCTCTCTCTCCCAGCTCTTTCCACAGAGGCACTTATGCCCATGGAGGTGATTATTTGAGTGGGCACTTTCTGCCAGTCCAATTCTCTGATCACAGAAAGTTACTTCTGGAGCAAAACCATGGCTCCCTTTGATTTCTAGCCACCCACAAAGGCCACTTAAGCAGAAACACCACCACAATTAAGAATGTGAAGACACAGCACTGACACAACTGTGGATGAAATCTGGACAAGACAATGGCAGTACTGTGAGGGAGCTGCTTGATTTGGTACAGTTCCTCAGTACAGGGAAGACTGCATTTCTTTTGGTTCAATTCTTTCTCCTTTCTCTCCCCTGGGAGAATGAGATATTGGTTTTGATTTCATATTGTGAAAAAATAGTGGCTGAATTTATCATACTAAATTCATTGGGGGCTGACATTTCAGAGTCTTCAGGTAGGGTCCATTAAATTGAAAACAGACTTGTCTTTTGTTACTAGAGGCAATAAATATTAATACTCACTTAGAATATAAAATTAGATTCACATTTTTATTCACCAGTCTTTAAATTAACCAGTACTTGATAATATTTTATTATACAAAGTATTTTAAGTATTTCCCATTTTCATGAAACTTATACTATATGGTTGAATTATGCAAGGTGTCACAGATGTGTTACAACTGAATGCATTTTGACTCTCAAAAATAAATCAGTGAAAACCACAGTGGTGGGTTATCCTAAAAGAATAGGTATTCAGTACTATTTCTGTTATGATGGACTATTTATTCATACACTTGCAGTTCACCTGTAGAAAGCTGGTGTTATGTTTATCACCTAGAAAACTTTTCATGTGGGCCAAGCAAATAACTCATAAAAAGAAGCATCCAATATTCCAGTTGCATAGGTCAGATAACTCCAACCCCCCCTTGAACATTCCTGGTTCTTTATCCTAACAGGCCCCTTATGCTGCTGTTTCATTTTTACATATCTGTGAGTGGCTGCATTTTGCTATGGGTAAGTTCATCTCTCACTCAGGTCAATGTGTCCCTTCCCTGATCCATGAGCAGCAGCAGAAAACAAACAATGTCTCAAGTTTTCGTGCTGAGCCCCACATATATCAAATGTTGTTTGATAGGAGTTATCAAGGAAGGGATGGAAAATAAGACACCCATAAACTTCCATTACTCCAGGCAGCAACAACCAGACCCTTTTAAAATATTCACAAAAGAGTGACGGTATTTTTCCTTGTTAGTTAAATATTCACAGCCCTGGCAAACTAGAGGTATGATCCTGGATCTCACAAAGTTTGTTTTCCACTTCAGTCAGGGTTTTACACAGCCTAAGTTCCTCTCTCCTGAAAACTGCAGCAGCATCCAGGTATCAGACATATTAGCAGCCACATCATTGTAAGATCTGCTCTCTACACAAAGTCCACAAATTTCACCTAAAAAAGCATCTCTATTATCTCCATTTCCTAGCACACCTCTGCATAATGCAGGCAAGAGTGTGAATATCACTTCAATGTATTAATATAAGGTCACAGTTGATATTTGTTAGCGAGGGTAAGAATTGTGTCTCTGTACATAAAAATTTAAAAGCCAAATCAGTAGAATTTTTCCAAGCAACCCTTTCAAGGCTGAACGATCCAGAGAATCCCTAAGGCACAGCCCCCAAGCAGGTTAAACTTCTGTGACTTCCTGCTGCCCTGCAGGTCTGTCAGATAAAAGCAAGACAGGGAACTGCTGCATCGACTTTTCAGGGCTTCCCTGCTTTGTCCTACAAAAGTTGAGGCTGATCCACTCCATGGAGCAAGCCCTATTTCAGAGACAACCCTTCAGGTAGAATTAACTTGGCTGACTCAAGTGTTTAGGGGTAGGTATCCTTGACAATGGAAGAAATTCAGACCACCCAACCCACTGCAGCAGTTTTATCAGTTTAGAAAGAGCAGGTCTCTGGTATTCTGGGGAAATGTCTTCCTTATCCTCAACTCTGGGAGGAAACCCCAAAATTCTACTGACAGTGATGTGGCACAGCATGACCAACAGTGCTCACCTTAAATATCCTAGGCTGGATATATTTTTCCTTCTTCTAGGTGCAGTGGATTCAGAGATCCTCCTTAGAAGCCTAAATTCATGGAAAACACTATACAAATGTCTAAAAACCTTTTCCACTTATATAAAGCTAATTCTGGACAGAACTATTAAAAAAAATTGGGGAGGGGAAAGCAGGGTAAGTGGATAGAAAATTAAGTCCTGTTATGCACCAGGAACTGGTTAAAAGCCAGAGAAAAGAAAACAAAAATTTTGTCATGGGAAAATACTGCCAGTAAACATAGCTGTGAATAGACATTCAGATCAACATTGGTCTCCTCCAGTTCTGTGAAGTAAACAGAGGAGATACACGAGGCAGGGAAAAAATATACCATCCTGATGACAGAGGTCACAGCAGGGTTCTGGAGACAGCCAAAATAAACATGGCAGGGAAAATTGAACACAAGGCAGTAAAGAGTGGTAAGGAGGAAAAAACAAGTCACATACAGATGATTTCTGATCAGCTTTTCACATTTCACTTGAAGGACTTGCAATCTCTCACTCAAAGGCTCACTAAAGGAGCCTGCTCAGTGCATAGCAGTAAAAAATAGGCTTCATTAAGAAGGGGAAAAAAGTGAAAATCAGTGTCATTTACATAAAATCACATCACTCAACACTACTTGAATATTATCTTCAATTCATTACTTCAAGTCCAAGAAGATTATTAAAATAGGTTCTATTGAAAGGGAGGTCTTGGCACCACTGATTGGCAGGTCCAGGGTTCTTGCTGGAATACTCTCACTCACAGAAAGCCTGTAATAATATCCATTATATTTTCCAATGAAGGCTTTCATTAGCATCCTTCACTCACCTTCTTCTTGCCTAATCAAATGTTAGGATCTTCTCAATGCAGCAGGAAGGTAACAAACCATGGGATCAGTCAAAATAGCACAGTAAAACAAGGAAAGACAATATTTCTGTCTGAACCCGACAAAGATTTCAGTATGTTTATTCATAAAAGAGAAAATTAAATTAGCTTCTGCTGACTTTGTAGCCACTTTCACTGCATGATCAGGCACATCAGTGTATCAATACTAATGTTTATAGAAGGAAGTCTTTCAAATAATTTAAGAACTTGAAAAGGGAGGAAAAGTCACTAGCATTTTGAATTCAGAAACATGAAAAACACAGGACCTAATTTGAGGATTCTATCCATTTGAAAAAGGCATTGATTAAAGAGAAAAATAAGCATCACTAGCTGAAAATTCCTTTATCCAGTATCTGAACATTAGGTGAATATTTTAGTTCTGAAATTCCTCTCTTAACACCTTTTTTCATAAATTACTCCCCATATTTCGGGGAAGCAGGGGGAGAGTGGGGAAAACACTTCAGGAGCCTCACTGTACTCAGCCACCTGTCACATCTGGGGAGGGAAAAAATACAAACAAACAAAACCCACCATAGCAAAACCAACAAACCCCAAGACTTTGTATTGTAATTAAGTTTGCTTACTCCTGTGGCTAGGTATTCTTCTGCCAGTATTCTGGAATCTAGTGAACAGCCCAGTTGTACTTATCATATCACAAGCTTTAATTTCTGTCTTCAAGTTCCTGAGCATTGTTGTTGGTGGACATGACAGAGCAGGCTACAGGAGCCAGCAAAAATTACCCTCCATCCTACCCCCACCCAGGGGTTTGGTATTTGATTTTTCACTGTTGAGAGTAGGAGGGGAAAAACAAGTACAAATGTGTGTATTCACCTGGGAGAAGATGGCTTGGTCTGAACAAATGTCATTCCAGGACACAAGGGAGCACAGATCCATGCATCCTGCAACAGAAGATGGAATGAACTCAATGGCCAGTGACCAAGATGAATAAAACTTGTTTGCCTCTTATTTCCTCTGTCTCCCATTAAGCATCTTTGACCTTTCATAAAACTGTTCTATCTCCTGTCTAAAATGGTTTAGTTTAATCCTAAACATGAATTGCATACTTAGAAATCAGAAGAGAAAAACATCCCTAAATCAGTATTACTTGTTTTCTTCTTTTTGTCTGATTAATGGCTCAGCACAGCCCTTTTCACAACCCTTCTAATCACTTGCTGTTTTGTGACTCCCATTGCTGGCTTCAAATAAGCCTTGTTAACTCCTAATTAATTTCAGATAACAGAATCCCTTCCACTTTTTCCTGGATTTCATCAGGGGACATGACAGAAGAACCAATCGCCAGCCAAGTGCCACTACCATGAAAAACAGAGGGCAGAAGGGCTGTGTCAGGGGCTGGCACAAGCCAGAATTGCTCCAAGAGCTGGGTCTGGACACAGGGATGGTGAAACCTCGACTCAGGGCAAGCAGGGACTGAACAATGACCATGAACACATCTCAGCAATGTGATAGTGCCCAAGGTTGTTAAACTTTTAGCATGGGAAACAGCCTAGCTACTGTGCCTGTTTTCCAGCCACAAAGGAGAGTTTAAGGGAACATACAGATACTCCAGAGACCCTGAGGAACAGCTGGCTCTGCTCTGAAAGGAGAGCTAAGCAAATGTGTTGGCAGATTGAAAGTGACTTCCAGCTCACAAGGAAGAGCAAATACACACGGTTCTTGTCTCAGACAGGGACTTGAGGAGGTCACTCACAGAAATGCTCTCCAGATTAAAAACTTTTCTTAAAGGGACAGAAGTGCTGATGCTTGGTCAGCAGGTGAGCAGCAGTCATTTTTTTATTCTCATTGCTGACTTGTAGATAGACTCACACTGTTATTTTGCTTAAAAATGAGAAAAAAACATGACATTTTTCAGTAATGTGTCTGTGGCACTCACTGTATAGGGTCACTGGAAAGCCTCATCAGCCTGCAGTGAGGAGCAAAGTTAGCCCAGGAAAAGCACTGAGTTTTCATGTCCAGCTGTTTCCCCATTCCCTTGAGCAGCTTTGCATAAACCTCCTCGGGGCACAGCTGCCTCTGAGTTCGTCTTAGCTCTAACCAGCCTAAAATCCTCCCTTTGACTATAAAGCAAAATGCAATTAACCAAAACAACCTTTTTTTTTTTTAAATTGGAGACGTTATATTTTCTGACACTATGGTAGCACCACAAGTGATGCATGTGTTTTCAAACCCCAAAGGAGAAGCAAATGCTCTCAATGATTTTGCAAAGAATGCTGTTGAAGACAGCAATTCACTGTCCCCAGTGACAGCATCCCTTACTTTTCCAACTAAACTTTGTGCTGCAGGATGAGAAATCTAAGACAAATTTTGAGGATCCTTCATGGCAAAGAGCTAAATCTAATTTTCTGATACTTAGTACCTGACCCATTGGATTAGGTTAAAAAGCCCTCTAAATTGCATTTGCCACTGAAGATCTGCTGGCCTGGAATAGATGAAACATATATTGGTGTGAGTGCATATTAGATATATTAAGTCCTCAGCTCTCCTCCATTATATACAGATTTTTAATCCATTCTGATGCCAAACCCATCTTATAACACTTTAAAAATAAAAGCAACAATATGAATATATGTCTAATTAATTGAATTTTAGTTAATTTTGAATTATTCATTGAAATACCTTTAGGAAAACTTATAGTGATTAACTTCCTTCATGAGCTAGGGGCACACAAAGCTAGAGCAGAGTCTGTGTAAAATCACTGCTGCTCTGTTTACCTACAATAAAGCTTCAAGGCAGTGGATCACTTCTACTGAAGACAACAGGAGAGCAGCCAGATGTTCATCCTGACTGTGATGGGGTTTTTTGTATTGAGAGAAAGCCGAAGTGCCACACTGTAAGCAAAATTTCAGTTAGAAAAGGTGTTCAATTTCTCCCAGAAATGATGTTTGCTTATAGCAGGAGTTAATGCATTCTTCTCTCTGCCAGTACTGCAACAATAAAAAAAATAATAATAAAAAGAATAGAACAGAACTGAAATTTCCTGTCTAGAAAAAAAGGGGTTTAGTTTTACAGATAAGCTACAAACATAGATATGGTGGTATAAATCCTGAGATATGGTGGTATAAGGAGCCTCTGACTTCAAAGTTATAAAAACAAAACCCTCTAAAAAATCCCAAAGACCAAAGAATCTAGTCTCAGTGCTGTATAGTGATGTTCAAATTAATCAAGTGTTATTTTAAATAGAAATGTATAGGGAAGGCCCTTTAAGGTAGCTTTGAAGTTTTTCCAGCCTTTCCTCCATCTGAACTCCTGCCATGTTCAAAGGCTGGACTCTAACCACTCAGCTCCTGATATGTTTGGGATGTGCTAGCCTGGAATCACATAATCATGGAACAGTTTGGGTTGGAAGGGACCTGTAAGTGTCCAATTTCCCTGCAATGAGCAGGGAATCACACGAGTACAAGTCATGCTCTTTAAAAGCAGAACAGATTACTCTGCACAGCAAAAACACTAAAACTTTCCATAAAACCAAAGCTATGGCACATAAGAACCTCAGGAACTCACCCTCCTCCTTTCTGAACCACAATAAAAAGTAGTAATAGTGTCTACAAGCAACTTCAGAGCTCCAGAAAACAGCAGGAGCCAAGGTCTCTTCCCACAGAAAACCCACACACACACCCATGTTCTTGCACCCAGTGGAAGTTCAGTGCAGCTTTTCAGTATAAACATCATCTAACTTACTCCTCTAAGCAGTAAACAAAGGCTCATGTTCCAGGAAACAGTCTCACTGATTACTCCAGAGCACACACTTTTGTACATCTCCTACAGACTTCAGAGGCTGGCTGCTTTTAATAGAAGCATCTTTGCCCTGAAGCTGCAAAGTTTGGACTTTTCAGGAGGCTTTTAGTGTAAATTTAGCTCTGCAGATCTGTGCATTAAACTACTCATGTAGAGAGCAGAAATTGGTCAAAACATATAAACTAGAGAGTGTTTGATGCAAAATGGAGGACAGGATGTAACATACTGATATCGTCTCTCAAAAAGGATTTAATCATGCTGTGATCTGGAGGACCAGACCACAGACCTAAAAGATAATCAGTAATGGGGTTATGTTCTGTAAAGGCAAACATCAGCAGCAGGAGTGACACCACACCACAAGCTAGCATGAAGGTTTGTGATTCTGACATTTAAAGCTGATGGACACCCTGCCAGGACAGCAGAGTTTGAAAGCTCCTGCACTCTGCAAGCCCTTACTAGGGAACAGAGACAGGGGAATTCTGCTTAAATCTCCAGGTTTTACTTGAGCACACTCTTCCTCGCCTAAAGCCCCTCTCTTTCTTTTTTTCTACCTGTTTTTAAACTCTATGTCCTCCTACCTACACAATTCAGCCTGGGCTGGTTCTGTTTCCTCTCCCCAAAGAGAGCAGACAGTGAACATTTCCCTCTTGCCAGGGGAGGGAAAACAGTGATTATTACCCAGATGGCAGGTTTTTTGAAGTGTAGCAGTTTGTCCCTGTACACTTTGCTTGACTACTCTCTTCCTAATAAACTCTGACCTCTGAAGGTCATTAGCTGCTTATTAACTGAGACAAGCTTTCAAGAGCTCTGGCTATGCACTAGGTAAAAGCCACTGAATGCTCTACGCCCACTCCTCTGTTGTGGAGCCAAGTGGTGGCATTAACAGAGATTAATAATTAGGTGCCTGTTTGTAGCCCACAGGCTCAGCCTGGGCTCTGCAGCCAGTCCAGCTCACCACAGCTGCATGGGAATGAGGAGATGTGCTCAGCTGGAGGCAGAGTCCGTAAAA
Source organism: Cisticola juncidis (assembly GCA_013400215.1). NCBI lineage: Eukaryota > Metazoa > Chordata > Aves > Passeriformes > Cisticolidae > Cisticola > Cisticola juncidis. Next base: position 1,797,079 of record VXBR01004196.1, on the reverse strand, counting down.
GCTCCTGCTCCTCAGTGCCTGCACAAACTGTTCTGCCTTCCCCAAGCAGGGCAGGGCAGGAGCAGCCTGAAGCCTGGTGAGTTGGCCTTGCTTCAACAGAGTTCTATTGGGAAGTAAAAAAAAAGTTCCTTGTTACAACGCCCCCAAAACTTTAAATTCCTGCTCCAAATCATGGAAGGACCATATCATCCCAAAGGTCAGTATCAACATTTATGGGAGACCATATCAGCAGTGGGGAGCATCACAGCACACCAGACAAATGCCACAGACTTAGGTAAGGGCTGAATGATCCTTTTTTGGGTGGGCTGGCTATAACCCCACTGTCACACCACTGTGGAAAAAATCCTGACTCAGTGCATGATCTGGATGCTGTCATACATAATTTATGTGACACTCCAGGGCAGGATGGACATGTCAGGCATGGCACAGATTCTCTCTTTCTCTAAAATTCATGGTGACATCCAACCAGGCCTGTGCTTTCAGCAAAATAAAGACGTGGAAGTGTCTCTGAAGCATTTGCCACCTCTGGAAAACCCAAGCCCATTGAGAAAAGGTTCTCATTTCCCTGTGTAGCCTTGCCACCAGCCAGGGAACAGCCAAGGAAACAGCAGCTGGACTGCAGTGGGAGTCTGAGCTGCTGACCTTCAAATCTAGCTTGCAAGAGGTTTATATCACCAGTATATCCTGTTTTCCTGCAGGTATCAGCTGCTCCAAGGCCCAGAGCTTGTTACACAGCACATGTGCTCCTTGTTTTGCCCCTCACTTATGGGATGCAGCTCTATACAGAGTCAGAAGTGTACAACAGTTCAGTAAGATCTGGAAACATTTTGTCAGCTTGTAAGGTGGCAAATAGCACGAGGCAGGCTGGAATGCTAAAATTTCCAATGCTTTCTCCTCTTGCCTGAAGTACAAGCATGGTCCCAAAATTGGGATTCTCTCATTTCATTTGCATTTCTCTGGCTTAAGGTCTTGATTTCCATACCCAGATTAAAATTCAACCAGGAAGACTCCTGATATCTTGACAAGAAATGTCACTTAATATTTTAGGCTTTTGGCCCCTATCTAACCTAAACAGCGTTACAATGAAAATTTTTGGGTAACTAGTTCCTCATAAAACAGACAAAATACCAGACTGAGCCTCAAAGCTTCTGTGGTGTCTTCAAAGCAAAGGTTCCCCAGAACTCTTCCAGCAATCTATCACAGTGTTTCACATTTTTTTTCCAGACAACGTAAGAAAGGAAATGAAAATACACAAGCATCTTCCTTTCTATGATTCTAAACCACTTCAAAAGTTATCCTGTGTATCTCAGGCTTGAAGAACAGATTCACAATAGCTTTTATTTAAGACCTGTTGCATTCAGCCTTCTCTTCAGTTCTAAACCAGATGATCACTCCAGCCTTCCTCTGTCAGAAGATCTCCAGGGAGTCCATATTTCCCTGGGAAGTACTGGACATATCACTACAACTAAGGCCTCAATAATGTTGAACAGACTGGGAGTACATTCTCTATTTTGCTGGCAATACAAATGCTTATTGATACAACATTTGCTTCCTTCTGATGCCAGATAAAACCAGTATCGTGCTTCTGAGTCATCTAACATTTTATGTCCCATGATTCCCCATCTCATTTTCCAGGGAGCTTTCAGAACCACCCATCCCATATTTGCTCTCAACAGAATTTAACACCTCGCCCTCCCCTCTCTAAAATGCAAGGTGCTGCACCTGTGTCAGGTAACAACACAGTTGGTGGGAGAAGGAATTGAGGGCAGGCCTCAATTTAGAAGGAAAGAGATGGACCTGGCCCAGCCATGGGCACCCACAGAAACCCAGATGTGTCCTGGGATCATCCAAAGTACTGTGGGCAGCAGGTGAGGAGGGGATTCTGCCCCTCTGTTCCACTCTGGTGAGACCCCACCTGCAGGGCTGCACCCTGCTCTGAGGAATCCAGCACAGGAAAAGCACGGATTGTGTTGGATTGTGTTGGGTTGTGTCCAGAGGAGGGCCACAAAAATGACCAGAGGGCTGGAGAAGAAGCACATGGACAATGCTCCCAGGCACAGGGTGTGCCCAATGCTGTGGTCCTGTGCAGTGCCAGGAGTTGGCCTGCCATGATCCTGGTGAGTCCCTTCCAGCTCAGGATGTTCTGTGATTCTGTAACAGACACAAGGAAGAATTTTTTATGACAAGGGTTGTGAGGCATTGAAACAGGGTCCCCAGAGAAGTTGCATGTGCCTCATCTCTGGAAAAGTTCAAGGTCAGGTTGGATGGGCCTTTGAGCAACCTGATCTAGTTGGAGATGTTCCTGCTTCTTACAGGAGGTTTGGCCTTGATGACTTTTAAATGTCCCTTCCAACCCAAACCATTCTGTGATTCTAAGTCCTATCCTTATTTCTATCCTTATCCTTATCCTATCCTCATTTCTGATTATATTCTTTACCAAGACTGGAGGACTAGCTTAGCAATAAAGCCAGTCTGCTTGCTTCTAGCTAGCTGTTCCAATTGCAGGTAGTAGGCCAACTTCCTATTCCATTCAAAAGACCCTGTGAAACTCATTTGGACTTTCTGTTGGGTCAGATATTAAATCAATTCTCTGAGCATGATTATTCAAATCATTTGGCTTTTCACCACGTAATTTAATTTATGTGCGTATTTGCAAAAGTGTGATGCAAGGGAGTAGCAAAAGCTCTACTAATCTCAAAATGTGACATCTAATGTGCCTCCTTTATCCACTGGCAATTACTCAGTCACAGAAGGGAACTGGGTTGAACAAATGGACCATGTTGGCAGCTACTCAGCTCTTTGATGTTTTTCCAAGATGTTACAGATGGTTTGATTTTTTCCATTCCAGATTTTTTCTCTTAATTGATGTTAAACTGACATGTTAATAATTTCACAAATTCCCTTTCCTTATTACCTGTTTTTTTTCTTGTTTTTTTACACTCCACAAGTTTTGTACACTTACTCAAAGACATGTAGTTACAGCTTTGGGAATGGAAACTTAGAGATCCAGCTGAAGAGCAGATAAAAAAACCTGAGTAAATAAAAAATAATAATGATAAAAAAGCTCAGTAAGCTTAGACAAATTTGTTTATATTGACGAAAAGAAGGCATTGGGCTCCCAAGGCCAAATAGCACAGACTGATTCATATCCACTGAATCAGCTGAAAGCCATTCCTGAAACATAGCCTGAAACACATCTGAGTTACAAATTGTTTGTAGCCAGCTCTGGCTCAGAACTCTGAAGGGCTTTGTCCCTTATTAATCCCCACAACCCCAGTGGTGCTCACACTCCAGAAGCAGGCAGCAGGATAAGAAACCTTCCAGTACACCTTGTTCTATGCTTGCAGGCTGGAAATCTGTGCTGGGCACCAGGTGTGACAACATCCTGCTGTCTGCCATGGATAATCTCCCCATCCCAGCATTTTCTCCATATGCTTATCAGACAACTATTCGTCCTTCACACGGCCCATCTGTAGTCCTGCCTCTCTTTTCAGACTGAAGCCAGGCAAGCTGGCCACAGTTAGGGGCTCCATGGCAGATTAATTTCTAGTTTGGGACAACTGCAGTGCTCCTAAAATGAGCCCTTCCTGCCTGGAATTAGAGGTGGTTTCTGGGAACACTCTCTATATACCGCAAAATACAAAATGTTGTTTCCCCCCGACCATTGGTCACAGTTCCAGTTTGCAATGACCACCTGTGGCTGTGTTGGACACTGAGGGACATCCCAGAAATGCATACCAGCAGTGCTCAGAGTGCCTTTCCCTGCTGTGCAGCCCAAATGGCTGATGAGTATCCTGGTGGCAGAGGGAGGGCACCCAGCAGGGCCCAGCCCTCCTCTCCCACAGGCAGCCTGGCCTCGCAGGCACAGATGGCCCTGCTCTCGTCTGCCTCCTCTAATTCCAGAACTGAAGGTGGCAATTTGGACAGTGCTTATTTCCATCTAAACCTTCACAAACACTTAGCAGCATTCACACAAACACAGCCCCTCCTCTGCCTGTGCCTTGCCTTCCCGCAGTGCTGTGTGCATGGAGTAAATCATATCCATACTGACAGTCCATTCTGTTAACTCTTCTTTTTCACTGCTGTAATTAAGGGTCTACATTCTTATCCCCTCCTCTCTACTCCTGTGTGAACTGCTACCACCTCTACTCATGCTACCCCTACACAATCACCTGCCAGCACCCCAGCAGGAATAATCTCCCCAACTCTCCAGCTGAAGGGCTGTGGCTCAGCTTTCAACAACTTCTCTTTGCACAATAAACTTTTCAAGATCTATTTAATCACCACAAAAGATGCAGAAACAAAAAGCATATGTAGCTATTATTTGAATAGATATCATCCAGTTTTTCACAGGAGAAGGTACTCCATCCTTCCTCGTTTCTGTTTCAGCAGCCTGGAGCTTCAGGTCCACAGGGTCAAGGATTACCATGCTGCCCAGCTGGTGTTTCAGGAGCTGCCAACATTCACATACCACCAATGTGCTCCATCTCCCAGAAGTGCCCATTCTCTCTGAGCAGGACCTGGTCACATCACAAAGGTAGTTTGTGTCTGTACGAGCAGTACTTTCTCCATGGTTCCCTGGAAGCTGTTCCAGAAACAGAGTCAGGAACTTCTTCCCTCCTGTTAACACTGAGGATTCTTTCAGTCAGGGAGGGCAAGCACAGAAACCACATCTCCCTGTGGCTCTGCTCAAGATTCTGCTGCCATGTTGGGTGATAGGGTCATGTCTGGTGACAGGGACAACCCTGTGGAGCATTGTCTTTCTGCTTGGTCCATCTCTCAAACATTTTGGTAGGCAATTCTGGCATCTGGTTTCCTCTCTAAAGTTCCTAGCTTCATAGAACAGGGTTATCCACACAAATATGCCTCAGGCCAAGCAGTAATGATCTCAGTAGAGGTTGACTTGTAGAAGTCGCAGATAGAAGCAGAATCAGCATCTTCCCGTGTCTGCAGGTACATGACTGAGCTGTACATTGCACATCCTGGTCCCAAGAGCCCCACCAGCTGTATGCCAAGTGGGGAGGTGCTGTCAGGGAAAATGACATTGACTCCTGGGTCATGAAAGCTGTAGTGCCTCAATTGCACTGTCACCCATCCACAGCTCATTTTGAAACTATCAGTGCAAGGGATTTCCATGTGGAAGTTACTCTGGTCTGCTGTAGGCCCCAGGGTCACCAGAGATCATGTTTACAACTGGAAGCAATCCTGTGCCCTGTGCTCTGGGATGACCCAGCCTGAGCAGGGAGGTTGGACCAGATGAAGTCCAACCCTATGGTCCTTTCCAGCCTGGCCCATCCTGTGGCTCTGTGAGTGGTGATTGATGGCTGTGACCCAGTGCTCACACCTCTGTCAGGGGCCTGTGTTATTTAACAGCACAAATTGTCTGACTTGCTGCTCAAGACAGTACACCAAGCAGTAAGGTGTAAATTGAGATGCAGACCTAGTCTTTCTGGCAGAAAAGGCTTCATTCCACAAGCCATTGATTATCTCTTGCAGAAAAACTTAAACTGAAAAATGCACGTGGAATTCTGGAAATTAAACCAGATTTATTAATTTAATTAAACTGCTGCACCATCTGGGTAGGGCATGTGTATAATCATCTAAGTAGAGATAATTTCCAAAGCAACATAAGATATTTTCTTACAAAAAGAGTGATAAAGCTGGAACGGTTCCTATTGAAAAGCTTGAAGCTACCAAGTGTATGAGACCACTTACACAAATACACAGACAGAATCTAATGGAAAAAAATCTTTTAGGAGTCCATGGTGTAAGTAGAAAGAGCACATCATGAAAATACTAACAATTAGCCTATTTTCTTGACTTCTAATCTGACAAAAAATTGAATTGCAACACCATGGTAATGACAAAAATTGATTACCAATTTGGGGAGGTAGAATGTAAGCAGTTCTTCAAGTGTTTCCCACACATATTTGCCCTCTGACCTTCTGTCTCTTACAGAAGAGAAAATTGTTTGTATTGTTATTCCTCACATGATGCAAAACTATTGGATAGGCAAAACCAGACAAACAGAAAGACACCTCTGAAGCCCATCACTGCAGCACAGATTCAGTGGCTTAGAGGCAATATCTCAGTCTGGCCCCAGCTGAGCTAATTGAACAGACATAATTTGAATTTTCATATAATATAAAGGTCTTGATTGTTAATCCTGTGTCAGTAGCATAGAAATTTTATACATATCAGCTATAGATAAGCATCAGGTTCAGGATCTTTTCACTTTTATTATTATACCACAACCTGAGAACTGCCACTGCATCAAACTACTGTCCAATACCACTGTATGGGCTTGTGCAGTGTTATTGCTGCTTCTATACTAAAACTGATTTATTTTTAATCATGGAAATTTAGGTTGGTGTTCAAAATCAAGGAACCTTCCTACCTGGGTATTCTTTTCAAAGAATGGTGAGAGCAGTCATTACTCCCTGTGGCTTAAGCCATCACAGGGCTGGTGTGATGTCCCCCATGTGCTAAGAGCTGTGCTGTCAGACACACAAAGTGCTGAGAGACTCCCTTGCCAAAACCTCTATCTAACACTGCCTTTAGCTCAGGGTGCACATTCCTGGCACAGCTGATCACACAGAATGCTGTGATGCTGTGATATCTTTCTCAACTCCTAAATGAACTGAAACTTCATCAGAGAACTACTTTCACCATGGAGTGAAGCCTTTACTATCATTTCCATTAGAGACCCCATCAAATGTGCGTTCCCCTAGAATACACCTTTCATTCAACTAAAGCTGAAATGGGGTAAGTTTTGCCTGAGATTCCAACTAGTGTGATGTTTTTAACCCACAGCTTTACCTTACAGCCTGCAAGCTCCTCTCTCTGGTGAACAACCTGCCCCTTGCAATGCAAGTGAAAGAACTGGGCCAGGACCCACATCTCAACACCCCCTGAGGTTTCCCCCATCCAGGAGAGCCCCTGCACAATGCACAGGAGAGCTCTGCTGTGGCTCACACCTCCCAGAAACATGGCCTGTGCTGCATGAGGGCATGCCTTGAGAGTCAGGCTCCCCCAAAGCTTTCCTTAGCCTTGCTGCAGGGGTGCCAGGACTGCCAGGGCTGCCAGTTTCTGCCATTCAGCACCTGCAGAATCATGTCTGATATGCCTCCTGTCCTAAGCCTTGTCCCAGAAAATGAGGGAAGGGGGTGTCAGCAGGTAGATCCATGTCCTGCAGTCCCTTCCTGCATTAAATCTCTCTTTGTAGAACAGATGCACAGACTAATGCCAGACACCTGGGCTTCACTAAAGCCTTTCTAATATGTTCAGGATATCTAGAACCATGTGAATTTTTTCCATCAGGGTGTACAAGCTACACAAATACAAAATTCAAAAGAATTAAACTTCAGGAAGGGTGGATATTCCTTCTGTCTCACAGGACAAAAAAGAAAGTAGCCCCTTCATTCAACTAAAATACCTTAACACATCTGGGTAGATGAAAAGGTTTTTCAGAACTGGCTTCTGTTTCAAATGTGATAAAGTGATGTGGTGGGAGACAAAGGATATTTGGATACTTATCTATTTTGGTTAAGTTTGTAATCTTATTAATTAAAGCCTTACAGTCTTTCTCACTCAGGATACCAGAGTCAGGAAAAGCCAAACACTAGAGTTAAAATAAGTTACTCATTTATCTCTTTGAAAGGGGCTTTCAATGTTTATTATTTAAGTCCTTGGAATAATCTTAACCATTTTGAGAGAGAGAGGAGGGTAGTAAACTGTTCTTTTTGTTTTGACATACCAGTCTTGCCTTGGATCAGCTTCCCAAGCACAAGTTCTAGTTAAAGTTTTGCTTCACTAAAGTAAAGCTCCAGATTATTGCCTCCAGAAAGGCAGTTATGCTGGGCTATCTCCCAAGGCTGGTTATAACCAGAAACACCTCCCCAGTATTGCCCACCAGGCCACTTTTCCTCATCACTGAATATTTTCATAGTTCCTTTCTGATCTACTCAAAGTTCTGAATTGCTTGCAGAGCAGCAAGACCCCCAAGTTAATGAAATACTGCTACTTTCCACTTCACAAGTAGATCTTGGCAGTTTTTGAGCACTCTCATCCTCACCTCTTTGCTTCGATTCCTAAAGCCACAGCCAGCATAGACAATTATAGAGGAAGTTTTAATGGACATTCTTTACATTTTTCACTCAAAAGAGGGACACTTTTTCAGTGCTTCTGTTGAGGCAATTACTGCTGAGGCATCCACAGCATTCAAGAAGTTTCACCTGGTGTTTTAAAGCCTATGACACCTCTGGAGCAGCATTGCACCCTCTGCAGTCACAAAGGGACATGGGGCACATTCTTGTATTTCAGGACCACTTAAGGTACAAGCAAATATTCTCTTTTTCAGTTCCTTATACAACATACAAGAAATTTGAATTCCCACAGCCACTTTCCATTGAGGAAAGCAGCACCATTTTAGCCTCATCTAGTAATTGTTGTTCAGGCTTCAATATTTCCAAGGAAAACAAGGAGAGAACCTCTGTGTAATCCAGGGCACCACCCCATCTCAGACACCAACAGTGTCTTTTCTCCAAGAGAAGTGTATTATTTTTCTTCACTTGCCTGACACTTCCAAACATTTGTTGTGCAAGCTGGGTCAAAGAAGGCCCCCATGGAAGCCAGGCTTCTTCCATTCTTGAGAGCCACATTAGAGTGAGATAAATAAGCTGTGAATAAAAGTGCTTTAGTAAAAGAGAACAATACTTAGAGCAGTTTTAAAATACCTAAATACTTGAATCATTATTATGGAAATATAAAGAAAAGGCAAACGTGTAAATTTCTGTCACTTGATAAATAATTTCAATACTTCAGTCACTGAAAAGAGAAAGGAATCCAAAATTAATGCTAAAAGAGGATTAAGACACACTTTCAATGGCACTTTGGAAGTAATTGTCCATTAAAGGAGGTTCAAATATTAACTAGTTTTAAGGATGATTTGAAAGATTTAAGGACAGTTGTTTGTTCTAAATGATAAACTCTTACTTTTCTAAGTAGCATTAAGACTAGCAAGGAGTATACTTACATAAGTTTTATTCCAATTGACTTGAATTCCTGCAATGTTCTTTTGCACTGTAAAATTATAAATGAGTATTCCTGTTTCATTAAGATGAAGAAAGACCATTCTCTGAAATAATCAGGCAGGCTGCTGTGAAAGCAGCTCACATCCTGCTCTTTCTTTTAATTTCCAATTTAATTTCAGAGTTGGAAAGCAAAGTTAAAACAAATGAAGGAAATCCTTGGATATTGGCAAGCCATGATGGATAATGGAAATGGATTGGATTTTACATTCTGAATCTCCTGAATTATTTACTACATACACCTATTTTATTTCAACTTAAGACCCTTATCCTTCCTTCATTTTTTCTAACAAATCAGTGGAGACAGTTGCTCTTTATATTCCTCTGAACATTATCAGACATGTAGTAAACATGCAGAGCAAGCATTCTGGAGGATCATACAGGTCAATATATTTTGACTTTTGCAATATGGTGCTGAGTCATAGCAACAGGATTACATTCAGGAAGATGTAGCGAGTATGTCTCAAGCATTTTGGGTTGATTTTGGATGTGTTCATTCAGATAAGTAATGAAAACCAGACAATATTTCTTAACTTTTTCACAGATGCCACAGCTGGACACTTCTCTTGCCTATTAAATTCTTAAATCAGGTAGACTACAAGACCTAATGATCAAAGCCAACACAGAATCACACACTGCAGCTTAAACATTTATTAGCTCTGTCACTGGAGCTGTTCAGAGTTCTGACTGTTTTTCAAACAAAAACATACAATAATTGCCCACACATCATTTATATTTGAAGTGATTACCATAATGGTTAGACAGACAGCACATCAATATAAAACCTAATTGAACAAGACAAATTGCATGTCAGACCTGCTGACCTTTTCAGAATTACCTTTGTAATCTAATGTTCCTACTGGCATTGTCATCTTCATAAATACTGAGACATACCAAAACTAATGAAAGAAAAATCCTGCAAACCAAGGAAATTTGTCTTCTGATCTGATGGAATTCAGTTTTGAGATGAAACAGCACAGCATGAAAATGAATATATGAAAAGCAGAATTTCTAACAATTTGATGGTCTTACAGGCCTCATTAACACCCACACCTTCGTATTTACATCTCCATTTCTGATTAATGAGCTCAAACTATTTAAGAAATTTCAACAGCAATGGAAACCTGTCCAGAAATCTGTGCTTAACTTCATTCCTGTAAAAATTCCAAACAGTCTTTGGAACTGTATCAATCATTATGGAAAATAGCACTTAGAGGACTGCATCTCTTCTCCCTCCACCCTATCAATCTTCCAGCCTAATGAATACTCAGAGGTGGCTTTTGACATAAAGTTGTACTCTAATTACAAAACTAAACAACAAACTGCTGAATTTTCAGCAAGATACCAAGTACAGCATCCTGACATATACATTACCCTCTAATTTGAGGCCTGTTGTTTAGCTTTCTTCACAGATGAAAATGGAAGGGATTGGACTCCATCAGCTGTAGTTTAAGTGACATTCTTGAACTGAAATGCAGAGGAAAAAAAAATGGAATACAATATTACTTTCATCTGTTTTATGGGAGGCTATAAATTCCCCTGCACATTCAACCCTTTCCTTTCAAAGCCTCTTGGGCTTTTCTGCAATAAGTTACCAAGTACCAATTTCTTCTCTCTTTTCCATTGCCCTATAGATATACATCCAGAAGTCTGTGCCAGTAGACCTCAGTTTTTTATTCCAGGAAAGTTAGGGACTCAAGAGAGATGCAGAAGTTCATATTATGTTTATTTTTTACTGTGCTAAGCCCAGAAGCCCCATCCATTTTTATTCAGTGTTTCCATTGGCTCCTTGAGGGCTTCTACAGCAGCTCAACTTTTCTCAAAAGAGTTTTGGGGTAAAAAGTTCAAGAACAACTATTCTATTCAAGCCCCTTGAGTTCCCAAAGATGTTTAGGAATTGGTCACTGAGAGGTGAGAGTCAGATCAACCTACTGAATTAAACACATTCTCTTCTGATTATAAGACCCCTTGAAAAAGTTAGAGCATTTTCCCCTTTAGGCACAGAAAAAACAAACAAACAAACAAACAAAAAATTAAAAATCCAATAATTGGATGACCCAAGTACTGTTTACCCTTGTAATATATTCAATTTACTAAAGCATACAGTTATTAGACACTTAAAATGTAAAATTTAACACTGTTCTATTTCCTGGAACGATGAATTTAAAGCAACTTGTTTCAGAGTATCCATAGTTTAATAAAAGAAACCTTTTCAGCTGTGGTTTTCTCTTTTGGCCTCACATTATTCCTCTGTTAACTAAAGCCAAATGGCAATTCAGCAACTAGATAAATCCTTGACTGATTTATCTAAGTTTTGGTATTGCTTTGGCATTGCCTGATGGCATTTGATGCTGCTTCCATCTCTACTCACATTGTTATGCTGAACATCTTAGGAGCACCTGTCTGTAAAAGAATCCACTGGCTGCTGTTTATCCTTCTCCCTCGGTATGCAGTCCTTCATGGAACAGGAGGAGCATTTTTAAGAGTTGCACCTGGTTTTGGGAAGAAATAGGAGACAGGACTCATTGTTCTGCATTATTTTCAAGAGAAAAAGACACAGCTACCCCCACCAACGCTTATGACATCCTAGCTGGCTATTCAGTGTTTTAAAAGAGAAACCTCAAGAGATAGTAACTCTGTTTGGATAGTAGAGACTGTGCTTGGATTAGTTTACCTGTTATTTAAATACTAAATACTCAGTCAGATCAAGGGTCCATTGTTCTAAATATTCCCCCTTTCACCTGAAGCCCCTGTTGAATGCCTAGGGAAGAGCAAGGGCACTGCATTTCCTCAGCAATTCCTTCTACTTTCATCTCAGCAACTTCCCAGCTTAGATATTTCTATGTGTTTATTCCACCTCTGTGGATTTCTTTGCCATTAACTGGACCAATATCCTTTCATGCCCTGAGAAAACTCCTGGCCTCTACTCCATCCTGTGAGAATGAGGTCCTGCAATGAGTCAGATAAACAGAGATGAACATCCACAGTTTGCAACACATTCATTTTTTCACAGAATTCACAGAATCACAGAATGACCAGGTTGGAAGAGACCTTCAAGATCATCAAGTCCAACCCAGCCCTAAACTCAGCTGAACCAAGTGCCACATCCAGTCTTTTTTTAAACACACTCAGGGGTGGTGACTCCACCACCTCCCTGGGCAGACAATTCCAGTACTTTATCACTCTTTCCATAAAAAGCTTTTTCCTAACATTCAACCCATATTTCCCTTGGTGCAGTTCAGACTGTGTCCTCTCATTCCGTCAGTTGCTGCCTGGAGAAAGAGACCAACCCCACCTGACCACAGCCACCTTCCAGGAGGTTGTAGAGAGTGATAAGGGCACCCCTGAGTCTCCTTTTCTCCAGGCTGAACAACCCCAGCTCCCTCAGCCCCTCTTCACAGGGTTTGTGTTCCAAGCCCCTCACAGCCTCGTTGCCTCCTCTGGACATGCTCAAGCATCTCCACGTCCTTCCTACACTGAGGGGCAGAGCTGGACTCAGCACTCAATGTCCTTCCTAAACTGAGGGACCAGAGCTGGACACAGCACTCAATGTCCTTCCTAAACTGAGGGGACACAGGTGGACACAGCACTCAGTGTCCTTCCTAAACTGAGGGGCCACAGCTGGACACAGCACTTGAGGTGTGGCCTCGGCAGTTTCAGACATCCCTATCATCCGCATTATAGAAAGACTTTTTGTCATTAGTTTTCATCTTCCCCAGAGATGATCTGAAAGGAGTGGCATACCTGTGTACTTCCATGAGTGCACCTGGTCAAAAATGCCACCAAGAATGTTCATTTGCAGCAATTCAGTCCTGACAGAGGTGTTAAAGCAAAGTTATTCCAGTTTGTAATCTGTAAAAGGAAAATCACAGGGAAAGGCAAACAAACAAACAAACAAACAACCTCCCCCTGCATTCTATACAGAAAAAGAAGAGTTTTAGGAAGGCAGTACATACCCCTACTGCATTACTAATGCCATGGGGATAGGGGGAAGACCATCATGCACAAAATCCTCTGGGATTTGCAACAAGTGCTTTAATTGGATGATCACATTACAATTAGATAGGACTGACCCAACTTACTATTACATGAAAGGCAAGTGTTGTGATTATCATTTCTACAGGCATAAACTCAAATAAATATGCAATCATCTCCTTATCTCCCTGCCCATTACTACACAAGGTTCTGGGCCACAGTGTTTACCCCTAGAAGTTTTCCAGGTTCCCAGAAATGCATGTTGAAGAGGCAAGACAAAGTTACAGAACAATATTAAAGTAAGGAAAAATCCTGAAGCCCTTTGATGGTGATTCAGGCACAAGTAGTAATGATATGAAGAAAAGATGACAAAAAACCTCAAACAACAAATCAATTAAAAAACTGGAAACAAAAGACCTCACTCCCTTGTAACAACATTTGTTTAAAGATTTACTAATGAATGTGAGGAAGTCATTATCCTACAAGAACAAAGTCTACCTTTTTCTTTATTTTTCAACAAAATTTCCTTTATCTCCCCAACTATAATAAAACATGAAAGAAAAGCAATGAAAGAAGCCACAAAAATGAGCCATTCTAGAGTACACAACAGCTCTTTCGAAGTAACATACATTATTATGCAGCACTAACTCTTGGAAAGAACAACACCTTACAGAGAATAGTTGCTCATTAGAAGTGAACTGATACCCCATATCCAAGTTTTCATTACCCACTCATCACTTCCACAGGCATTTTATTTGACACACGGTACCCAACCATCTCTACAATCCCTTGTGAAGAGGAGTGGGATAGCAGGAGTTGCCTCAGATGGATTTCTTAGAGTCACTGCACTGTGTTGTTGGGCCACTTCTCCCACAGTTGACTTCTGCAGGCTGGCTACCACCTTCTGGTGGTGGCTAGCCCTCATCATGATCATTCCCCAGTCTTCCACACACTGGGATGGGTCTTTCCAGACAGCAAGAAGGCAGCATGAGGAGTTGGGCAGGCCTGCCTCGATCATTGCAGTTTTCATTTAGCTGAAGTTGTTTGTTTTTTAAATCTTCACTTTACTTATGGTGTTCCTTTCCCATTAACTGAAGTGGTCTCAGGTGTTTTATTCCCTTTCTGGCAGGACTCAGCTCCTCAGCTTCTGTCTGTGTAATTTAATTAACTTGGAGGACTACTACTCACCTGATTTACCACAAGAGTGAAAGGTTTTGTGTCCCTGAAAAGCTGCAATTGTTATTGCAAAGAGCTTTATTGCTTTTCTTCGATAGATTTTTGTTCAAAAACTCTTCCCTCCCATCTCCTTTCACTTATGTGTTGTTCCATATGTCCTTCAATTCTGTTTTAGTTAGTACCCATAAAGCTTCTGCTGTCTTAGTTAAAAACTAATGTGTTGTCTTCTTAACAAACTGTAGCACAACCACTTTAAACAATAATCACAACGACTCATCTGTACATTAAAATGTTGAAGGAGAAGGCCTATGTGGTTATTTCTATATTTTCAGAAAATTCAATTTACAAAAGACCAAGGGCTGAAAATACAGGACTCATCCTTTTCTTCTACCACCTCAGACAACCCTATCACAACTCTTTTTTCCCCTGGTTTCTTCCCTCACACTAAGTTTGTGGGAAGGGGCAATGTCCAGGTATTAAAAACCCCAAAATCCTCTCATTTTTATTCCTGGGACCAGCTGAGGGCTTCAGGCACACAGAACAGCTAAACCAAGATACTCTCCAGGAAGGGTTTCCCTTCAGGAAAGGAAGCCAGACAATGTCATGTACCCACTCACAAATAAAGTAAAGCCATTGTACCATTGATCTCAACTACAAGTCTTTTCACAGAAGAAACTACATCAAGTGTGTTCATTATTCCATTAAATGGATTTTATGTCTGGTTGCCTATTATTCATAATGTTATTTGACCTGGAATCTACCTGCAGGTCTGAGGTGGAGATTGGAACTATTCACACATCTGGGGGTTAAAGAAGGAAAGGGGGGGTTAAAGGAGCAAGGAAATGGGATCAGAGAATCATGGTTTCAGAACAGGTGCAGAACAACACCTCTAAAAACATCAATTCACAAGATTTTCCTCCCACACATCCCCTCATCTCTGTAGAAGGTAAATGGTCACAAAACTCAGTCCAGCCCATTAGGAAGGTGAAAAGAAGTAAAGCTCTTAGAGCTTTACTCTTCTATCAGAGAATCATCAACCAAATCAGGGAAGAAACCCAGCAAATTAGGAAAACTTCTCATATTGATCACAGTACCTTTTCTTGCTTCCTGAACCCTGAAATAGTTCAGGCAGGCAAGTCTAGACAGGAGAGGAAGGAGGCTGTCTTGTGGGGAGAGGATGTGAGCTCATTTCTGCCCACAGGAGTGCTGTTTGTGCTTGGGCAGGTCGATACATACTTTGATTCCCTGAGTGAAGGACAGCAATTATACCACACCACTAAACCCCAAGGAGGAGAGTGAATTAGACTGTAAGCTCCCCTTTTGTTAGCAGGAAGCATTTAGGAATCTTTTACAGACTAATTTCACACAAATATATTGTCTTATTGTTGCAGTCAGTCAGCAAGAATTTGCTCCCTCTTCCTCTCCATGGGCTGGAGGCAACTGCTCAGGGCTGGCTGTGCTGGAACTGGGCAACACCCAAGAGGATCTGCCCAACTGGAACAGTTCCACCCTCAGCTAACTACAACAGGAGTCCAGTTTACTTCCTCAGGGTTGATTTCAACACTCACAGATATCACCTGCTGCATTTCTTTATTACCCTTGTTAGCTGGATTCTTGGAAAATAGCTAATGTGTTCCAGGTAGGAGCCTTTGAAACAGATCAAGCTCTTTCCACCAAGAATTGTTTGCACTGTTCTTTGTAATTTATGCAGTTAGTCATTTGTCTTTTCCATTCTTTCCTTAGAGAAAACTCCCTGGATATAGGACTACATTGTCTCCTGTGAGAGCACATCTTATCACAAATGTAAATTCAGTCATGGGGCTCTGCACTAAAGACTTCTTAACCTGGTCTCAGAATGATACTTGGAACTGAGAGGAGAAACTGCATATTGAAGCCATGCTCCATGAGCACACACAAAACTTGATTATACAAAATCCAAGCTGTACAGAGATCCCAGCTGTGGTTCCAGTTTGAGTAAGTCCCCAAACCATGACAAAACAGCCCTTGTCAGGCCCACCTGCTGCCTTAAATTTATACAAGTGCAACCACACAAATGGTCTCAGAAATCCTTACATCTCTCTGACCCAGCCTTCTATGTCTCTGGCTCTCAGCATCTTCCTTGCTTCATTGAAACTGGGAAGAACTGGGAGCTGAGGACTGTAAGACCTTCCCTCTGGATAGAAACATATCAGACTTGTTTTAAACTGTTTGATCCATCTAATAAATCATGGCCACAATGCTGTAATAAAGTCTAGAAGTGAGACTGTTGTTGAAAACTGTGCTGTCTTGTGAACCAAGTCAGTCACGGAAAACAGTTTTCCAGAGATCCCAGCTTGAATGGTGAAGCCCCACATCCCCCTTTTTTTAATGATCCAAATGCAGCTGGATCAGCCAAAGAGCCTCCACTTTTAGGTTTGCCACAAAGTGGAAGTGTTGAGCTCCAGGGACCACCCAGTGACACTATCAGCAACATTCAGAAGAAAAACAAGGTGATGATGCTGTTCTACAAAAGATTCAGTGAAGTGAGAAACAGCTTTTCTAGAAAGTAAGCAGCAAATAAACTGGAGGAAAATACAAAGCACCTCATGTTCCTTGAATTAGTCAAGTGACTTTTTATTTGGGGCTGAATTTCAGCCCAAAGTATCAGCTTCTATCAGCTGCTATTAATTTATATCTCTGATTTCTTATTCCAAGCTCTCTGCTTACAATGAAATAACAACAAAGCCTGATTTTATTTATTTCATATGAGCCAGTATTCTTAGTTCTGGATTCTTTCAGATACAGTTTCTCTTTCTAGAAGGCTTTGGTCCTATTAAAAGCAAGTAACATAATGGTAGTATATAAGATTAATGACAATGGAACTTTGAATTAGGTTGTTATGCTCATCAGCACTATCATCTCTATGCCACTGTGCTGAAACACATAGGTAGCCTCTGAAATTACTTATGTGTCTTCCTTAAACAGGGAATCTATTATTTTTTCCATGCCCTCTAGCAGAAGTCTTAACTTGAAGTAAAAAATGCATGCACACTTGCTAGGAGGCTCAAAGGAAAAAACATGATTCAAAACCAAGACATGCACAGAGCTTCTTGCAGGTCCTGGAAGAACTATTGACAGTCCTTCTGTCTGTACAAGGTATACAGCTTTTATGAAATGCTGGACTCAGAGAGAAGGATATCAGAATATTCAGAATAATTCCTATAAAGGGTCAAAAGGGCTGGATTAGGACTGATGCAGAAAAGGAGCTACCTGCAAGGTGTCAACCGCCATAAAGAGCAAACACTAGAGCTTCTCCCAAGATTCAAGTAGGCCAGTGGGGTTTTTTGAACCTGCAGCAGCCTGTGGTTCAACAGCTACATTTCCACTCACCAGAAACAGTGCAGAGCAACATCTGTCACCACTGGACAGGCTGAGACCAGTGGGGTGCCAAACATCACCTACAAGCCATTTATTTGCTTTTATAGGTTCCTCCTCCTGTGTTGTACACTGGCAATGCAAACCACAGCTTCTCTCCTTCCCCACGATCCCATGTGCAGCCTCAGACCAGCTGGGGCAGACCCTGGGTTTCAGTGGGAAAGGAGCAGCATCACCCCTGTGCCAGAGCTCTGCCTGATGCAGCAATGGCCCCACCTGCAGCAGCTCTTCTTCATGGCAGGGTGCCTCACAAAGGACACTGAGACATCTGCAAGCTGGGGACATAATGCCCTGAAACAGCCTCCTTTTCACATGGCCACATGGGACCACTCAGCTCCACATCCTTTATTTTTTCTTAAAAAAAATCATAAGCAGAAAAGGCAAACAGGGCTGAGCACACAGAAGTGTCACTCTCTTGAACTCTTGAGTCCTTGGCAAAAGCTGAAGAATTACAGTGAAGTTGCTCCCATGAGCCACCACTAAACACTTCCCCCTTCTCCAGGTTCTTGAGTCAAATCATGTCTTGATCTTTTTCATGATGGGAATAAAAAAAGTAGGCCTTTCATTAAATAAAGATTTTTTCACCCAAAAAATCATGGTAGTTGTGGGTGTTCTTCATTTAGGGTGATCTTATTTTGGTCAGTTCCGGGGGGCATGAATGGTGTTGGGGATTTAGGGGTGGAGTATTTTTCTTTGTCAGTTTTGTTGCTTCAGGGGGGGTTTGGTTTGATTTTTTTCATAGTTTGTTGTTGTTTCACACAGATCTCACAACAGAAATCTCTGTCATATTGGCAGTGGATCTTGGTAGCAATGGAATCTATTAGTCACACAGAGCTGAATAGTTCAGATAACTTTCAGCACATATTGCTGGGATTTACTCTTTAAAAGGCAGGCTTTTTATAGATGGAATTAAGTTTTTTTACCCAGGGCTTGTGACACATAGTTCTAGGCAGAACTGAAGTCCCACACTGAAGTGAGTATCAGCAGCACCAAGTCAGTTGTGTTGGACATAACTCTGTGTTCTTTATTCTACTCAGAAGAAATCCAGTTATTTACTGCTTTTGCAGAGGTTCCAAGAACCATAGTGTATTCCCAGAAAGCACAGTCACTGCAAAAAAAAAAAAAAAAAAAAAAAAAAAAAAAAAAAAAAGAAGAAGGAGAGAAAAGTCCTATATATTTGTTTTAACTGTGTTTGGATCAGTCTTCACTACACCAGGCCTGCAGAGAAGAACTTTTAGAAACAAATTTAAAAAGTGTCATACTGTATAAAATAACTTGAACATGAGCCAGATCTCTGGAAGGTGACAGTATCTTCACTTTTCTGCTCCTGACATCTCCAGAATAACAATACTGAAAACAATTTTCATTAGAGATCTTTATCTATAAGAAAAATCTGCCAACGGTACAAAAGCTACAGTTTGCATAGCCTCCTTTTTTTTGATACAGAGAAGAAATAATGTCTCCAGACCTTTAACCTTACAAAGCTGAACTTGATTCATATGGTAGTCAATAGCTTTGAAGTCAATAGCTTTACTCATGAGTAATTCTAGATACATGCTCAAATGCTTATAAGTTAAAGGTCTGAATCAAGACAAAGTACTTTGGCACTGAACATAAGGTCTCAACTAAACTAGAGTAGAGTGGAACTAATCATTTGTTCTACGTTTGCTGCCACAAAGAAAGGAGAATTGGAGAATTAAAGTACATTCTGTTACTGTGAATTTGATTTCTGGTTCTTTATCCTTGAAAATCAAAGTAATGGAAAGCAACAGCCTGCAAGTATAATGGACAAGGTTACTGAAAGTCATGCAAATCCATGCACAGATTTTAAGGGAAGTAAGAGAGGCACTTCAAAAGACACATTTTGGGTTTTATCAGAAATTGTGTGGCCAGCAGGGCCAGGGCAGGGATTGCCCCCCTGTACAGGGCACTGGTGAGGCCATGCCTTGAGTGCTGTGTCCAGTTCTGGTCCCCTCAGTGCAAGAAAGACATTGAGGGACTGGAACAAGTCCAGAGAAGGGAAACAGAGCTGGGGAAGGCTCTGGAGCACCAGCCCAATGAGGAGCAGCTCAGGGGGCTGGGGGTGTTTATCCTGGAGGAAAGGAGGCTCAGGGGTGCCCTGTTGCTCTCCACCTGACAGCAAACTGTGCCAGGTGAGGGTCAGCCTGTTCTCCAGGTAACCAGCAAGAGGATGTGAGGAAACAGCTTCAAGTAGCACCAGGGGAGGTTTGGGTGGGATATCAGGAAAAATGTTTTCACTGAAAGTGTGGTCAGATATTGGAGTAATCTCCCCGTGGTAGTGGTGAAATCACTGTCCCTGGACAGTTTGTCCCTGGACAAACATGCAGATGTGGTGCCTGTGGAGGTGGATCTGGCAGTGCTGGGTGAATAGTTGGACTCAATGATCTTAAAGGTCTTTTACAGTGTTAATGACTCTGTGATTTTACTCTCCACATCAGCATAAGAACTGGTTTCACTGATTCACGCTGGAGTTCCCCCTTCTCCTAATTTAGGTGTGATTCTTCACTCTTTCACTGATATAGTCTCCATTTCATCATGGTTTCCAAATAAACAGGATGTGGATCTGCCTTTTTTCCTAGCACTACCATAATCCAAGCAGGCCTTTACCCACACACAGTAGAGGGGAAAAGAAAAGCATTTATTCTGCCTTTATCACTAACACAGACACATTTAACACACAATTCCTTAGATGGGGCAGAGGCATCAGGAATCATGTGTGAACTGCCTCAGCAGCCAGAACTCAAGGCACTAAGCCCTCCATCAAGTGGGATGTGAGTCATCACAGCCAAAAGAGATAATCAGGTTAGCAGATTTTATGCTGAATACATTTGATATAATTTTTAAGTTTCTCTTCTAAAACTTTGGTTCCCTAGAGAATGATCATTTAAGTGGTTAAGAGATATGATTAAAAACATGAAATAGTTGACATATGCTGAAACTCAAACTTTAATATTCAAGGAAAGAAAGGTATTTCTTAAAGCATACTCAAAACTACTGTGTTAATATCTTTGGTTCATTATTTTTAGCTTACTTGTTTCAGTGGTGCTGTCTCCCACCTGCTCCACAGTAACTGAATGATATAGGCATTAAAAGATTAAATAGAAAAAACCAAATACCAGGCACAGGGACCTTAATAATTTGCCAGTTTGTCTCCCACATCAGTAGCCATCAAATGCAACACTCTCTGTATCAGACTATTCATTTTAAATGCAAAACACCTCAAATGGATAAAACACTCTTGAGGCTGAGTTTACTCATCTCAGAAACCCACAATATGAGGATCCAAGTTTGCTCCTAAAACAATGAAAGAGGAAAATTAAATTACATTTTTACAGATACCCTGATAAAAGCCATGTCTGTTGTAAGTTAAGGTACCAAAACCTCATTAGAAAGACTTCCAGCTTCTTTATATGCCTGTAATCCACACAAATCAGGAACCTCAGATCAAATTCCCCAATAAAATAAATGCTTTATACATTTTCCTTACCTTAATACAACTAAAGTAAAACACAAGCTTGTTCAGACAACTACTCACTTGTGCTTTTCCACTCAAGAGGGAACACTTTGTGCTTATCTTCCTTTATGTTAAGGGAATGGCTTTTGCAGGGTGCTGCTGCCCTTGATTGCTTCTGCTGATGTAACTACGACTTTCCTTCACCTCCTGGGACCTGCTTCTCCCACTCTTCAGCTAAGGATGACCTTTCACATCTCTCATGTTTAGTTTTTAAATACTTCTACTTCAGCAGCACTACAGCTAGAGGAATTGCTTTGTGTGTCTGTTGTGTGCAGCATTAATTAAACACTTTGCCTTTCAACAGGTCTCTGATCTTTGCTTCTCTTTGGGTGAGGAGCCATAGCTAGCAGCTGTTACCTCTGCTGGATTTGATGTTGTGTAACTGGCACAAACCTGTATTTCAGACAGCTTGGAGGCAAAGCTGAGACCCTGTTGCTGTGCAGCCTTCACCCAAACTCCTCCACATGCTGTGCCTCCCAAATGGTGACTTCCTTCTTTCTCTCTGTGTTACTTAGCTCTCGGGGTTTTGTCTCTTAAAGTTTCATTCAATTTGTTTTCTATTCTTATTGACTGTTTAAAAACTTGATTTCCAGGTAGGTTTCTCATTGTTTCTATGTTATTTTGCCAGGAATAATTTTATGTGTTGCTGTCCATTTTGTCTAGAATTTGTATTGTTTCCTTGCATGTTAATTAGGCTAACAAAAGTGAAGAGGATCTCTGGGCCTTCTGAAGATGTAGCCCTCTCTTTTAACAGTGTAGAAATAGGAACAGGAAGAGACCCTGTTTACAAACCTTTGCCTTGTTTTCTTTTTCCTTGATTCAAGCAATACAGCGAAACTCTTGGAGAAGGGTGAGTTTGAAATCTATTTTATAAAGTTACTTTTAGAATAAAGTAAGAATAAAACCATCTTCTCTGCCTGTCATGGATTGAAGAGAGAATAATAAACCAAGCTGCGCAAAGCATTTCCTTGGGGATATCCTGTCAGAGTGTCTTCAGCTTTTCCAACATCACCAGAGTTTGCAAGGGATTGTTAAAACTACTGCTAAACTACTGGTAAATCAGAGTAACCCTTTATGCTGTGTCAGTGGTATCAGCAGGGACAAAACCGAGCAGTGTGCCTGATTTGGGGTTTGTGCAGGGCAATGAGAAGAAAACAAGAAATCTTTCTGTGTTAGTGATGTGAACCTTTCTAAGATGCCTTTCAGGAGGTTGCAGCTGAAGAGATAAATACAAGTCATTAAAATGCCGAAAGAAGGAAGAAAAAATCACCTGCAGCAGATTGAAGTACTTGGACTTGTTGTTTCATTCCCTCTAAGCTTCTGTTCAAGCACGTTTGGATCAACTAGTTTCAATGTTCTGATCTTTGATTCTGTATTACCGTCATAAAAACCATCTAAAAACCTTATAAAAAGATAGAAGCTTGAGCAATAAGAATGAGTAAGCACACACCTTCAAGGATAGGCTTTTCATTACATTAAGGTGCCTAAATAAATCCAAAATCTGCTCCCTCATTGCCTATCTTACAGATAGATTTGATGAGAGAAAAGGTGGATTATAAATAATTGAGCTGAGAACTTTCCTTGTATAATTTTTTCTTTTTTTAAAATATACAGTATGGCCTCTACTGTTATTTTTGTTCTTACATAAACTTTTACTTCTATCCCTTAGAGTATCAAAGTCTCTTAACTCTTTCTATGCTTGCATTTTCTTCTGTTCTGATCGATAAATTCAAACTTTTTACATGAGCAGGTAACACTTTTCCTGAGCTGTGGTGAAATCAAACTTCAGTTTTATAAAGCAGTAGAGGAAAAAGGGGCAGTAGATAAATATCGAATTATTAATACAATGGTGTCCCAAAAATACAATTCAATATAGAGGTAAACTTACCCCATTGGAAGAGGGTTTTTAGTTTGTTTTTCTCAAGCAATTTATACCATCTCAAGTAAGACAAAAAGAGAAGAGTAGTTTTCCAGGTATACTGGTTACATTCCTAAAACCTCCATCTACAGAAGTTTGTTACCTCTTAAACCTAAACTTATTTCCTCATGAAAAAACAATTCTTATTCTGTAAAAGTCTTTAAAACCTTTTAATTTTTTTAATTAAGTTTATACCTTCCACAATGTGTCCTTTCTATCTCCCAACCCTTAGAAAATGGATTTGGGATGTTGTGGTTAAGCATGCTGTCTGACTTCTGCAGATTTTGACTGTGTGTTAAAGGATTCCAACGTTTTAATTTTATCCAATTTTCATTTGAGTAGGCAAGTAGTTGGACAAAGAAAAAAAAAAAAGAAAAAAAAAAAGAAAACAAAACTTTTATAATTTCTAGTGGGTGAGAGAATGCATCAAGAACTCCTTCCCTTGTACACATAAAGAAGCAGTATTTGGGATTTTTCAGCTACAGGGAAATCTTCAACTTGCACTACATTGGGTACTGAGAGTCCAACCCCAGGAACTCCACTTGAAATCGAGCTTTAGTTATTGTGGTTTTTTATAGACCTCTTGTATAAAATGTTCCCCCCTGCCCAGCATAAGACCTCAGGGACAGACAGCCCCGGGAGCAGCCAGAGGCAGAGAAATTGCCATTTAAGCAGCTGCTGAGGCTGAGCTGGAGATGGGATCTTGTGTGGAGGCTGGGAGGTGTGGGCAGGGAGAGGTTTCTCACTAGAGTCAAAAAAAGCTGCAAAAAAATCAGTGTTTCTCAAAACTGAACAAAAATTTAAAAAAACTCCTCCCATCCTTTGTTCCAGTTTCATAAATCTACGCTGAAAGCAAAGCAGACACTTTATCAAACTGAAATTTCATTAAGCAGAAATTTAGGATGCTGGGAAGTTCTCTGTTGACTTGGAGCTTTTATATTTCATTGGCTGATGTAACAGAACACTGAAGAACTTGCTGAGTTAACACTGGACACTTTGTAAATTACATATTTCTGTACTAGCTTTCTAACTATAAGAAACATAATCATTTCTATGCTTTGTTTAAACTAATCTCTCAGATCCATGGCACTCCTGCATTTTGCAAGGAATTTGCTGCCCTCTCTTGATCAGTTGTATGAAATGTGATGCACGAAGCAACAATTTCAAGTCTCCCAAAACTTTGCTAGGGATACGTATAGGTGTTTGGATATTTATTTCTTAAGCTCTGAAACTTTATAATGCAATCCTTAAAATGATGTAAAGGGTTTTTTCATTTCAGAAATACCAGCTGAAGATGATACAGCCACTGTTATTGGGAAAAAAAAAAGGTGATTGCATAATTTTTATTTGTTACCTTCTCTTTGTAGAAAACAATAAAATGAGTGAATGCATTTGGAATACTGTGCAATTTTATTTATTATGTGTGTAGGATATCACATAACAAATCTCTGTTCATGCAGGGTTTTCTGCAATATGAATGGTAAATCGTATTGTTTTGAGCTCACATTGCAGTTTTGTTGTAGTGAAAAGCTTGAGTGAATGTCCTCACCACTGCACTCTGCTTTTAGTGAGCTGGCAAGCAAAATAATAATAAAAAAAAAAAGAGTAGGGCTTTTTAACAAAGAATTAAGTATGAAATGCACTGCCTCTGGGAGCCAGAAAACCTCCTGCTGAAGGCTCAGAAAGCACAACATCAAACCTACAGCAACTTTGCAGCTGTCAAGGCAGAGACTTGCTTTCCTCACCCTTTCTGTGAGTGTCACCAATCTGTCTTGAAAGATAAACAGGACTAGTTGTTTACAATACTGAATTGCAAACTACTGCTTGGCAAGAATATCTTCTAGTTAAAGCCTCTGTCAAAGCAAGGATATATCCTGGCATGGTAAAGAGTGAACAATTAGCAAGGACTGCATTTAACAGATGGATTTTGTATTTATGTAGCTCTTGCTGGGAAACACAGAGGCATTACTGAGACTGCAGCATGTGTGAATTACTGAAAAAAAGTAGTGCTTAAAGAACTGTCTTTTTGTTTTATATAACAAGTCCTGAAATCCAGGAAGAGCTTCCTTAAACACCCACCCACAGTTGTTCATATGTTAAGCCAAAGGTTTTGCAGCCATTTCACAGTTAACCTGCTCAAACCTTTAATCTTGATGGGACTGTGGATTTTTTTGGTGCTGCATCTCTGGCAAAGGGGGTGTGTAGGGGTGCAGCAGCAGGTTCTGCACTCTCAGGAAGATTCCCACATTCTCCTTTGGCACAAGTCAGTTCTTGAGCAGAATCTGAGCAGGTCTGAATAATGACAGCTGACATTAGTTTCAATGCCAAGGTGAAAAAATACTTTCTAGGAAATAACTCTGTGCTTATCTTTGCTCCTCCCTTAGAAGAGGATTTCAGGGGTGACTGATTGCCAGTTTGATAGCAACAGCCTGGGATCAGACATTCAGTCTTTAGCTGCTTATCTGCACCTTATCTTCTTGGAGATAGGGTTCTGATGCAAAGGTTGGAAATCCATGTAAATGTTGTAGCTTTCACCATTCAACAACCCCTTGTCAAATATTTTCTGGAATGGTTTGTCAGACCATGCCTGAGTAGAAAATAGGCAGCAGCAAAGTTTCTGCTTTTACTATCAACAGGGTTGTATATTCTGCTTTCTCCCTAAGGAAGAAGAGGAAAATCATTTATAGAACAATTTATGTAAACCTAAAAATACTGAGTTTTCTGGCCTACTGTTCAATTTATTCCCTGGACACTATGTATAATCCTTAAAAAATCTCTTGGACTCTAGAATTCTTAAAATCAATAGAACTGATCCTTAATTAAATGGAAATGCTCTTGTCTGGGAAGATCAAACTTACCTTTTTAATTGCTCAGAAGAAATTAATTTGATTCCTGTAAAAAAATCATGTCACCAACTTAATTGCTTTCTTCACTAAAAGTCTTTAAGTAGGTGTCAGTGAAATCTTTCCCACTCACAAGCCTGTAATTCTGCAGAGAGAAAAAGGCTAGAAATTACTGGGGTTTAGCATATTCCAAACTGCTTTAAAAACACAAGAGAAAAAAAATCAAAGAAACCTAAAACCAGAGTTAAATGAAATGCTCTGTCTGCTTATTAAGGCCATATGTGTTTTCAGTAAGAAAACTCTGAACCTGTGATTTGTCTGAGGTCAAGTCCATGTGCTTAGGTCCAGCACTGATCAGTGCTGCTTAAAGAAGCAATAATCCAGAGGACTTCCACCAAATGCACCACACAAAGCATCTCTGTGCACAATTCCTTCAGCTCTTCATTCTCTGCTCTCCCTGAGCTCCTCTGTGCAGTCCCACAAAAGGACATTCCCTGGGTGTCTGGGTGACACTGTGCTGGATGTTGAAGGCTCTTTGCTTGGATGCAGGAAATCCCTCTGCTCTGTGGTCACTGCTTCTCAAAACAGTCCCAAGTGTGGGTGCCACCAGCCCTGTGCTGCTCTGGGTGCTGCAGTGGTGGCACTGGAGGGTCACTGTCACACACCCCATCAGAGATTGCTTTGCTGGTACTCAGTTCAAGGAACCCTAAAATGGTTTGGGTTGGGTGGAATGGTAGAGATCATTTAGTTCCACCTCCCCTGCCATGGACAGGGACACCTTCCACAGACCTGGTTGCTCCAAGGCCCTCCAATCTCTCCTGGACCCTTCCAGGGATGGGACAACCACAGCTGCTCTGAGCAGCCTGTGCCAGAGCCTCACTGCCCTCACAATAAAGAACATCTTAACATTTAATCTGAACCTCCCCTCTTTCAATTTACAGCCATTCCCCATCTCTTGCACTCCATGCTTTTGTTAGAAGCCCTCCCCAGCTCTCTGGGGGCCCTTTAGATACTGAAAGGTATCTAAGATACTGCTGTAAGGTATCCCCAGAGCCTTTTCTTCTCTAGGCTGAGCAACCTCTGCTCTCTTGGCCTGTCCTCACAGGAGAGGTGTTTCAGGCCCTCTGAGCATCCTTGTGGCCCTCTGGACCCTCTCCAGCAGGTCCATGTCCTTTTAATGCTGAAGTCCCCAGAGCTGAACACAATGCTCTTGTGTTTGTCCTTGACTGGAGCTTATTATTTTACTTTTCCTCAGCATAGCCAGATTTTTTATGTTACCTTCTGAATTTAAAACTGGTTTATCCTTCCTTGGCACCTTATGGAGATGCTTATGGCAGTAAGAGAGAAGCAATTCTGGCTCTCAGATTCTGGATTTTTATTTTCCATGTAGATAATAACTTCTTTGTCTTGCTAAACTAAATGTGTTCGGAGCCATCTGCTGTTCTAAAACTGTCATCTCGTTGAATATAGAAAAACTCGCCTCTTACCACTTTTCCTCACCTTCTGTCAGTTTTGCTCCAGACAGCAACTAAGCATCACACAACCTCTTTATCATTCCACACCCCCAGTGGGAAGGGGTGGAGAATCAGAAAAAGGTAAAACTCGTGGTCTGAGATACAGTTTAATGACTGAAATTAAGTAAAAAAATGATAATGATAATTATAATGGTAATAATAGTATTATTTTGATACCGAATCAAAACCACAGAAATGTACCCACTACTAGGAAGAAAATTAACTCTATCCCAGCTGAAAGCAGGGCACCTTCTCAATCACCTCTTGCTATTTCTGTTGTTAGCTGCACATTGGGTTGTGATTTCAGTTGTGTTGTAAGGTTGTATAATTTAATGATAGGGCTCAATGACTTTAAAGATCTTTTTCAACCTAAACATTTCTATGATTCTGTGATTCCTCTTGATCAAAGTCTCACAATTTTTATGTAAAACTAGTCCTCAATACTTCCATTAGTCACAAAGATTTTACGAAAATTTAAGTAAAAGCAATGCAAAGGATGATTTTTTTGTCAGCGTCATGTGCTTATGTATATATAAATTTGGGTTACAGTGTTCCATATATTCAGCAGTAACATTTCAAAGGGTTCTGTTAACTTAAACCATTTTCTGCTGGCTCATTTACACAAAGTAGACTGAACTTGCCCCATCACGTTGCTGCAGCTGCTGCAGGAGACTCCCAGCACTTTCTGCAATTCTAATGGGCGACTGTCTGCCTGATGGATTAAGGTCCTTATAGTCTCCATCCATAAGTTAATTGAGCTGAGTCAGTCTGGGCTCTGAAGCCCTTCCTGAAAATGAACCCTTATTAAGGGTAAATACTCAGAAAAGTGTAAGTACAGTACAAATAACCAGAAAGAACACTAGCTAAACTCTGGAGATGGAACTCAGGCTAGGAATACAGAGTGAAATAAACATCCATCTCCTTGTCATCCAGGTTATCAAGTGTAGGGATGTGTGATATGAGAATTTTCTCTGTGCAATATACTAGACATATCTGCTGTTATTTTTTATGATTTCAAGAGTTGGCTACCACATTTAAGAGTTTTAGGTATGGCTTCCTAAATGTTCCTTACCTCCCACCATCTGAGTCTTAATGTATTCTGTATAAGAAATTATTTGGAAAAAATTGCTTAATAATTCTTTAATGCCAGAACAACAAGTCTTATGGGTAGAAAGACAGTAGATGTGATATCTTCTGACTGTAGTGAACTTCAGTGGGAGGATTTCATGATGTTTTTCTAAAAAGAACAAAGGAAACTTGCCTTGACAGAACTTCCATGGGTGGATATGAAACTTGTCAGGAAAAATATCTGAGTAGCTCTCAGCTGCTTAGTGTCAAAATGTAAGAGGTGCACACAGCCTGTCTCCTGTTTGGTTCAACAAGCCTGTCTATCACAGATGGCACAGAATTTTCAGTCCTTGGGAATATTGGTGGCCAGGGTTAGGACTCAGTGTGACCCCAGCAAAGGAGAGAGACATGGGATTGGTTGGTAACACTGGCTGGAAAAAATGTGTGGGATGATGATGTCAGACAGGGCAAAGCTGGTTTGAAACCACCCTGCTGTATCAACACACCAAGGAGTATAAAAAATTCAGCCTGAAATATAGGGAGTGTTCTTCTCTGCTCCTTGCTGGAATACTCATTTTGGCTTTCTGTGTGGAATGGGACCTATTTGAAAACAGACTTGGTGAGAACAGTAAGAATTCACTCAGAAACATGAAAACAGACTCAGAGGGGCTGGAGGAATCCCAGCCAAAACCAGCACAGAAGCTGAGATCAGAAAGCCTGGAGAAAAGAAAGAACGATGAGAGAACTCATGAGAAATATGAGACACATATGGAGACAAATACAGAAAGTCTACTGAAGGAAAGAAGGGAGTCACCCATACTTTGGGTCTGTGGCTGACAGGACAAGTAACAGGAAAAAAATCCCGAGAAATATTTAGGATTAATCATACCAAAAACTGAAATCAATCTATAACCCTAGATTCTCTTTCTCAATAGATTAATCATCTCCCAGAAGTTGCTTCCAAGTGTGGTGTGTTCCACTTACACTAACAGAGATTGCAGTACCACTAATGTTGACTCCTGTCTGGCTTGCTCTGCATGACCCCTCTTTAAATACAGTGTACAGGTGTACAGAACTGGACTAGACTACTTCATCTCTGATTTCTCTTTTGCCCAGGGCTTGTTTTGTCTGATCATTTTATCCTCCTTTTTTTTACCTCTTTTCTAAAGATAATGTAATTTCCTACACATAATTTTTGTTGAGAAATTTAAAAATATTATCCTCATACTTTGATTAGAAAATTGGTTGAAGTTGCTGCCAACAAATGCATTTTGAAGAGCTATGAATAGGAGATGGAGAAATACAAAATGTATAAATCCAACTAAGAGGCAGCCTTACAGGAGAATTGGAGCACAACTTGTTCCTAGCCAGAGAACTCTGCAGCTGCATATTTAACTGCTGTGGAGAGATGCTGATTGTTTAGAACCAACAACACTTTCCAGTCTGAAATTCCCTTTTTACTCCTTATCCAGGGGCACACAATTTCCCCTGGATAACATTTAAGTCATGCTGGGAAGGCTCAGAGCAATTCCATTTCAGCAGTTTGCAAATTGTACATGAGCTAACGATGACAGATGATCTTAATGTTCCACTCTTTTACACAATTTATTAGGAGTAGTACATGAACCAGTAAAACTCGAGAATTGTTGTCCTCCTTCAGTCATCAGTTAGGTTAGTGATCATTGCTGGGCTGGGCACAAAAAATTATCCTATCACTCTTTCAGGGCTTAAGATCAAACAGCAGCTCTTGAATCTCCTCAAAGAGCTCTGTTAAATCTATATATTAAGACTATTTTTCCTTTTTCTGTTCAGCATATATGTGTTCTAGAAGATGTTCTAGAAGAAAATGGTTTAGAATCTCATCTGGTGTTTTCAGCTTGGTCTTGAGGAATACATTCTGGCTATTCATTGGAGCTGCTATCTATAATAGGAAAACAACACAACCCAAAATTATTTGAATCGCTATCAGTTTCAGCAAAGTCCAAGTGAAAGTAAGGCTTCCTATTTCATGGAAAAATATGATATTCTGAAAGGTTTCTTTCATCCCAACTAAAAATTTTAAATCCATGTTATCTAATAGGTTGTAATTAAAAAAAAAAAGAAAAAAACAAAAACAGGGGGAGGAATTTCTTTCCCCTTTAGTGTTGCAAGATTTAGAAATTATATTATATATAGATTTTTTTAAATTATATTGAAGTCAAAATCGAATGAAAATTATTCACTTTCAAAGCAATATTTCCCTAATCAACAAACTTGGAGCCTGTATAGTTTGTGCCTTCCAGGAGTTCCCCACTTTATTTTCCTCCCTCTCATACTTTTATCTCTGACCCTTATCTCATGTACTGTGACTGTGGCAAAGATGGGGCAAGAGAGAGGCTCCCTCCAGGGGGATGCCCAATAAAGGGTTTTCTGTCCCAGTTCAATGGTGCACCTGAGATGGGGCAGAGGCAGTGCAAGAAGCAGGAGGAACCCCTGGGAAGGCTCCAGGGATTCCCTTGGATGCTGGGCTGTGGATCAGCCTTGCTGCCAGGGCTCCCCACACGTCCCAGGCACTGCTTCTGCTTCAACAGCAACAACATCCACAGGGAGGGGTAAGGAAATTATTTCCAACTTGCTACTCAGAAAGGAGGCAGGAAGATGTTCAGATGGAACAGCAAGGATAAATTACATGGGCTCTGCTTCTAACTGTTATTCACAGTAAAAGAGTAAAGGGCTTTAGAGCAAGCCACTGGCCCTGATATGGTCCCTCTATCTCTGCTTATCACAGCATCACTCTTGAGACACTGCCCAGCACTGTCAGAGGCAGAAGAGGGGCTTGGCAGTATCAGCAGAATAACTCTAAGTGAAGCAGACATCTCTCCTACAATTAGCTGCTCAGTTTCCCCTTCCTTTCTCTTTTCCCTGCCTCCATCCCCTTGGAACTCCTGTAGAAGATTTGGAAATCTCCTCAGTGAGAAAGGTTTGGTTTCAGCTGAGAGCTGACAGCTCTTGCTTCGTTCTCCTGGTTTTGTTCCTCAGAAAGACAAACCTTGGTCATCAGGATTTTGTACCATTTGAGTGTGAACGAGGGAGCTTCACTTTCTTAAACTCTCTGTGTATTGTGTCAGCTTCAGAGGTTATGAGATTATTTGGTATTATCAGCCTAGAAAAAGAGCACACTGCGTGAAATTTGGGAACTGCAGTCCTGGGAGGGTCATTGTGGCCAGGCTGGGATGAGAAAGAACCAGGAAGGCTTTCCTTACTCTCGGAAGGGTTGTCTGCCAGTATTTGGTGGAAACAAATATATACACATTGGTTCCTACCCCCCAACTTTAATTTTGAAGGTCTTTTGTAGCTTCGTGAGGGACCTGAGCTCGCCGCTAGATGTCAACAGCGTTCCAGGAAAGGGAACGGGGCTCGGCTCCCCTAAAAACCCCCTGGAATCATCGCAAACCGTCTGAAATCAGGTAATACAAGCTTGTCTGACACTTTTCCTCATTGAGGCTTGGATCTGAGAAGCTGGGTGGAAACCGCGATGAAATCAGGAAAACACATGTACGTCCTATAAGAATTTTTATTATTTTCATCATCGATTGGCAATTTTTCCCCAAGACAAATGCAAATGCAAGAGTGAAAGTAAAGAGCAAGACTCCTTTAATGGATTCAATATTTTTTTCAGCTGTTAGCTAATGCTAAACACACGGAATATTTTCAGATTAATCCCACCGAGGTTTTTATTTATGTGATAACCATAATTTAGTACAAGCAAGTTCAGACATACATACATAAGCAGCACATTATCTGTCAACTCTATTTTAAAGAATTTTAAATTCTTTTAAATGTTTAAAATCACCCATAAACAAAAAGAAAGTTTTGATTTCTCTTTTTAGAGTGGCAGCAGTGTTTTGGAATTACATTGGCAACTGTTATTTACAGAAAAATATGAAAACACATATTTTCATCCTTGTAAGGGCTGGACAATCAGTTGCATTTGAGGTTTAATAGCTATTAATCTCTTTTTTATTTCACCTGCAAAGTGTTTCATGCCATTCCTCAAGAAATACTGAGCCTAATCCTGGAGCTGCTGCTTTCCTAAGCTCTGTTAAAAGTAAGGCTGTCATCAGCACTGTGCTAAAATTTGTGGAAACTTGGTTTTAGAAGGAAAATTGAATGGTCTGCAGTGTTTATAAGTGGAAATTGAAGCTATTGAAGGGTCTTTTTTTTTTTTTTTTTTTCACAAATACACACATAGACTGGCCAGAAATCCAGTTTCTGTTTTCTGGGAAATAATGCACCTACATCAGGGCAGCACCACACAGGGGAACCCCACTGGTTTCCTCCCAGGCTCACAAAGTACCTGGATCTATGTGGGAGAAAAACATCTGGGATTAGGAAACTAACCCAGCATGCAATTTCCCTCTTCAAATGATGATATGACCACAAATCCATAAATCCTCTGCAAATTTATAGGAGTTTTCTAGCTCATCGAAATTGTAGTGTACTTCTGCTTAGGAGAATGGTGAAAGCAAAGTGGATTAAATTTGTGTTTCAACATGCAAACCTGATTAAATGAGCTGAAAATAAAATCCCCATTGTAAAAACTGTTTAAAAAGAGAAGAGAGAGAGAGGAAAACAATCACACTGTTTTTCTTCCTGTAGTTGTAGTCAATAAAAATTCTGAAACTGTTTAGGGAAAAAAAGAAACTGTTCACAGGAAAAAAAAATCCCTTTGCTTGACATATAAAAAACAAACCTAGTGTGGAGCAAATACAAGCTAAAGAGAGAGACATTTGACAAGCATCATTTCACACTGGTCAGGAGACTGCAGATGACTCAGGAGTTCAGCTATAACAGATTGGTCACAGCTAAATATGCCCTTAATCCACCACTAAGAGTCCCTGGAATGCAGCAAGGTCAAGATTTATTGGGAAAAAAA
>VXBR01004196.1:1751745-1763624 GCA_013400215.1 Cisticola juncidis | reverse complement strand
AAAAAAAAAAAAAAAGAGAGATAACAAATGTTACGACTTTTAGGGCAATATTTGGAGAAGAACAGACAGATTGTCTTTTCAGGAACTTCATACCTACTGCCTTTACCATTCTTTAGCTAAATCAATATTATCTGCCCTAGTCTAAAAAACTGCAGATCATGCAGTGGTGTTCCTAACTTTACTGGTGGTTCACCACTTTAAAATCAGACTGTTCAGTTACCAATATTAATCTTTGTTCATGTCTCTGTGTATTTTTGTCTTTTTGTCATTCTCTCTATATTTTTTTCCAGTTTACTTCCCCATTACCTGTGGAGGAGCTGAATGTTGAGCTGGTTCTACCTTCCTGGAATTGTACAAAAAAAAAATTTTCCACCTTCTCTAGCACACAAACAGGCTGATGCTAACACCAGTGCATGAGCAGTAGTTTCAGGGGTTTGCATATAGTTAGAAATCAGGTTTCCACTAATTACTGTAAAATTTGAGGTGACATTTCCAGCATTCGACCATGATCTGTATTTTACAGTGTGTCAAATTAAAATTAAGCCAAACATGCAAAGCAGAAGGGGCTTTTTATGAGTAGCATTGGAGTCCTTTTGTTCCCCAGAATATTACTCATGACAAAACATTATAGAAACTCTGCCTCTGTTTAGGAAAGCAGATGAACAAAGATCTGGCTTTACTCATGGTTTCTATGTTTTTGTGCTGCATGGAATGCAAGCCCTAAGCAGAGCCATCAATGCACCATTGTCCTGAATATCTACATGGTTTTCTACACAATTACCTGTCTGCAGACATCTGACAACACAGTGGGGAATGCAGCACCAGTTCAGGGAGCTCTGCAGTCACATGGGCATTTTCCTGTCTCTCTCCACAGCACACTGCAGTGTATGACACTGCAATCTTTGTCTGAGTCAATCTTTTCAAGCACTATTATTATATTTTTCTTGGCAAAAACACCACATTGCCTCTTCCATTCCTCTCCTCAGCTCTTCAGGCCCTCTCTCAATTTTGTCCTTTGGATCTCTCCTATCTCTGTGCACCGTGGATCAACTCACTGCAAGGTAAATCCACCCAGTGTGATTTATTCTGCTCAGAAAGGAAGCTGTGAAGTGTTGACACTTTGAGGCTCCCCATGTTTTTTAGCAACTATTGAGACTTCACCACATGTGTGAAGTGCCAGCTAGATTCCCTCCCTTTAGGTTTTGGGATTAAGACACAAACATCTGCAGTTATGGAGTTTGCATTTCCTCTGAGTAGGATTTATTGTGATGACAATAAAAGTTCTGCTACTAGTTATGGAGCTTCTCTTCCCTCTGCCAGCATCCTCACGTCGTCCCCTGATGTCACCTTTCCCTGCATTAAGTCATAATGTTCTGAAAAACTCTGCCTACATGGGCTATTGTGAACCTCATGGGTTGGATGCCATGAAGTAATTTTCCCCGCTTCAGTGCTCCATGGGAAAAGGTCAGACACTCAGGCTTGGAGGGCAGAGGCAAAAATCTGCAAAGGTTGTTATGAGGGAAATGATATTTTAGTTCCTGAGGAAACCAAGTGGAATTTGGGTGATGGTAAATGATGCTGGCTGCTTTTGAAAAGCTGGGTCACAATCTTTGGATATAAATATCCATTACTGCAAGTAAGTCCTGATTCTATACTACAAAATATAGTACTGCCTTATCAGATCATTATGCTGATCATGGTTAGGAAAACTACAGAACAGCAGTGGTAAGAGACTATGAAAGCTGTTGTTAGGAGCTGCCTCTTAGATTGAGCTCTTTAAAGCTACATGTAAGGAGACACTCTTGCATGTACATTAAGATCAAGAGTGAAATAATACATTTGACAATGTCACCTTCAGTGGTCTGCAGCCATTTGCACTCCTGCAAAGTGTAGGGGTTGTCCATCTGCATTGGAGTGACAAAAGTGGAGAGCAGAGTGGGGACTGTGCAGCAGGCAGCCCTGTCACTCCACCGAGGTCCCACGGGATGCCCTGTCTGGCTGCTTTGTGTGCTGGGCCTTACATGGAACTGCTGCTCACTCTGTGACTTCTGTCTGCTTGAGGAACTTCTGCCCTAAGTGTGGATTCTATTTGCTTAAGCAACTTCTATCCTAAGTAAGAGTTTCTGGATATAACCTTGAATATTGCTTCCTAATAAGCCAAATAAAACATCTAAGGGGAAAAAAATGAAAAAAAAAAATCCTTTGCCTGAATGCCTGGTTATACATAGACAGGAGTTGTAGGAAAAGTTCATTTAAGAGCTGCATGGGATTTGATTTTGGTATGTACCATGCTGTAATGTAGATACTGCAAAGCCAGGATGTTCTGCTGCTTTTATTGACACAGGGTAGTGAAGCACTGTAAATCCAAGGGTGAGATTTCAACAAAAGTCTGGCATGAAAGCTTGCAGAAGTGAGTGACTGATATGTTTCTTTGTAACACTAAAGTTCCAGATATGAGTTCTGTTTGAGTAGCATATTAATGATGAAAATTTCATTGCTCCACTTTCATGGGCTTTACCAAAACACACCCTTACAAGAATGATTTTCCTACTAAAAAAAAAATCTTTGCAATATTTAATAAAATTAAAAAGTTCGCTCCTCTTTGCTTAATGTGGATACAGAAATAAAATGGAAGATATGCAGATACAAGTAGAACTCAAGTGTACAACTCCTAAATTCTACAGACACTTTACTCTTAACATCCAAGTCCCTAAAAAGCTGAGCTTCTGTATCCATGCTCATTCAGACCCATCACTTCAAAAAGGGTTTCATTGAGAAGATCCTAACATTTTAATAGGCAAGAAGAAGGTGAGTGAAGGATGTTAATGAAAGCATTTAATTAGAAAATATAATGTGTATTATTACAGGCTTTCTGTGAGTGAGAGTATTCCAACAGGAACCCTGGACCTGCCAGCCTGTGGTGCCAAGACCTCCCTTTCACTAGAACTTATTTTAATAATTTTCTTGGACTTGAAGTAATGAACTGAATGTAATATTCAAGTAGTGTTGAGTATTGTGATTTTATGTAAATGACATAGTAAGAATCAGCAGAGCACAAGATGTAGCACACACACACCAGTAATTAACAGGGATCAGGAAGAAGGAGATCCACATCCCATTCCTTCAACTGCTTGAGGAAAGCCAAACCAAATTTCTTTCCTTGCATATGGATTCCTAACCATAAACTGCAGGCTCTCCCAGCACCAGAGGAAATTACAGAATGGATCAATACAATAAATTGTGACAAATCTCCAGGATAGAGGGGGTTCCCAAGAAGTCCCCAAAAAATGTAGGTTTGAAATTTCTAAAGGAGTTATTAAAATCAGCCTCATGATCAGAGGAAGGGAGAGAGGTTCATGTGACACACAATTTTTAAAGGATCTGTTGCATGTCTGCAGAACCAGAGATTAGCATGTCTGACTTCTGTCTCAAGCATTGGTAGAAATAGAATTGAAATGGTTTTCATAGAGAGAAGTTATGTCTCCTGGTGTAATAAAGTTCTTCAAAGCAGAAAATATGCCAGTGAATAAAGGTCATGTATTTGATGTAATGTTCTTAGATTTCTAAAAATCTTTTGATGAGGGCAGTTATCAGATTCATTTAAAGTAGATAGGATTTAATGGGATAAGAGGGAAGATCCTTCTTTGGATTAATAACTGCTCAAAAGATTTGTAACAAAAAGCAGTGATAAATGATGGAAGGTAATTGCTAATGAAATCCTGCAGGCGTCCAGATGTTCAACATATTTGTGAATGGTCTGGAAAAAGGAGAGTAGTGAGATAGCAGGGATTTTTAATAATACAAAATTGTCAGAATTAAAACCATCTATGAATGCTTTCAGGACTATCTTTTGATATAAAATGGACAAAAGATATCAAATTCAAAACTGGAGAATAAAAAGCCAGCTGCACATAGCCAATAATGAAAGTCTATTTATAGATATACATGCATAAATAAAGGAGTTATCTACATGTAAATGTACACAGTGGACTCTCACCCAGCTACCACCATCTGCAAAGGAGCCATGAGCCAATTTGCATGAATTTTTAAAAGAACCTTTTCAGTGTTCCACTGTAGTTAAGAAGAAAAATAGGGTGTTAGGAAGGAAGAGAAACCAATACACAGAATGATGCCATTTAATAAACCCATGGTGCTTAAACACTGCTTGAACACTACCTTGCTTCAGAAAAGATTTACTGAAAAAGATACAGGAAAGTTCAAGACAGACCTTTATATATCCAGAATGACTCCCATATGAGGACAGATTAGAGAACCAGAATCTCCTGGTTCCTTCATTTCACAAACTCAGGTATACTTGCTGGGCTTAATACAGGCATATTTCAGAAATCATGCACACACTGTAAAGAGTTTACAAGCACAAGATTGCAATGTCCACTGAGAGACTGGGTGAGATGAGGGCACAGCTGGAGGTGTTGTACAGGAAAGTTAAGCCACCCATCTTAGAGATCTGAGTTGTACTTTTTAGTTTTGAGACTTTGTCAGCAAGAATGGTCAGGAGGAACTCTTTACAGCCTCAGCTGGAGTTTTTAGAGCTGCAAACTAAAAGCAGGAAGGAAAATCTTAGGCAATAAAATCAGGGATGTGTTTAACAATAAAGCAGAATTATGTCTGAAAATGTGCTTAGGAACCACGTTTCACAGGCATATTATTTATTTTTAAAAACCTCAGTAGTTTCACATTATTATGAGAGAAAACATTTAGTGCATCCAAGTTTATTTCAGTACCTAATGATCATCTTGTGCCCACCTTCTATAGATTAAAATGTCAGTGTTTCACATAAAGAGAAGTCATAGATTACCACAGAAATCTAGGGCAGCCTACAGTGGTGTTGGAACTCTGAAGGCTGAAAACTTCAAGCTTTCTGAATTAAAGGGTGCCAGCTCTCAAGTAAACACCTCATTTGACCTAAGGCCTTAGAAAAGGCTTCCAAAATTAAGCAATAGCACAGAAGCAGTGTATGTATAGTTTGGATAGTTTAGATAGTATTGTGTGATCTCATAGGATGAAAAACTTCGATTTAGGATTTTAGTGTATAGTGATATATGGGAACAAAGATGGAGAACTCTGAGTGTGGATTAGTTGTCTTTTTACACCTTTTTCTTCCTTCCTCTTCATGAACCTAGGTAGTTTTCTATAATTAAGTAAAAAAGTCCACATTGCAAATTTCAAGTAATCATAATGAGTTTAAAAGCATAAATAATATAGATATCAACTATTTATTAAATAATTAAGTCTTAACCTTCAATAGACACCATTTTAGGTCACTTTTTCAACTTGCTAAAGAGCAGCAGTGTGTGCACATTTACTCCTGGTCAGGAGACAGGGTAGGAGGCACGACACGTTCTGACTCATCAGTGGTTGCTTCTGGTTGTGAGAGAGGATTATGGCAATAGTAGCAAAACTCCTAAAGATCTCTCAATGTTATTGAAATTCCTTTTGTCAGCTGGATTCAGTTGCTGTGACTACAGGGCAAATGGTAGATCAAAAAGGAACCTTAACAAATCTGGTAAAAAAAAGAAAGTACCGACTTTCTAAAAAAATATGGGGAAAAAAATGAAAAGGGGAAAGTAAGTTCATTTATCAGTTATGCCAATCAGTGAATGCAAGTTAATATTCCAAATTTAAACAACCCTGTGTAAAGAAAATCCTACTGAGCACACAATCTGCAGAGCATAACTCCTCCCTTCCTACTCACTCACACACACACATGTATATTTTTCTCTCTCCACTTATAAAAACCAGCAAGAGATAATGATATTTTCTTTTAAAAATATTTAAATTCACCTAGAACGTTTTAAAACTGCATTTGGTTGTATTTTCACAGAAACAGAGAGAGTGTTGAAAGTACCTGACACGGTCAGTACATTAAATGCATCACACACTCAGTAACCATCTGAAACTAAATGTACAACCACACGGGGAAGGATTAAATCCTGTCTTCATAAATCAGTAGCACATTTTTAAAGAACTGGAAATATTTCCTCAAATTAGAGACCTTTCCTTATTGATGTCTTTGGCTGATCTAGGCATTGCTCCAAAGTTTACAGCACAATTTTCAAAGTTATCTAAAAGAGTTAGGACTGACATTGCACATAAATGGGATCTAAATCCCTCCATGCACTTTTCTTCCTAACAAAACTTTGATCTACAATTACATTTTGGTGCAAAAACAATTAGTTTGTTCTTCAAGAAAGTTTTCAGGACAATTTCTTGTACATTTTCTTGTCTTACCTGTTGAATGTCTTTCAGTGTGTGATGGCTCCTGACTGCTGCCAATCAGGTGCAAACACAGGGCTCCTAGTAGGGCTGGTAGTGACAGTTTTGTAATTATTTTGTAAATTATTCTTATATTTACAGCTATTGTAATCACTGAAGTGTCTCTGGGAGCTACATCACAACTGCAGGATCTGCCCAGGAGATGTAGTTACTTAGTTGCAGCAATAATTTGCAGTAATCCTCATCCTTCATAACAATATCCAAGACATTATTTTTTCCTTGCCAAAAATATTCCTTTCCCTTTGTGTCAAGAAAGATTCAGACCAAAGTTCTGACCATCAGGTCACAGCAGTGTCTAAAAATGGGAAATGTCAGGCAAACTCAATCTCCATATCCATTCTGCCTGGGGTTCCTTCCTCCTAAAGCATCTGCACGGCAGCCGAGGTCAGCTTCCCTTCTGCCTCAGCTAGCCCCACTAACACCTAATCCTGGCCTAATGTGCTTCTGATCCTGTCTAGGGCTGACTGTGCTAAATATCAAAAGCCAAACCTGAAAATTGCCAGCCCAGTTCTGTATTTTCTCCTTGTGGTGTGAACAGCCTGTTTGTGTGCTGGGGTTCTCTTCAGACCATCCCGCTGGCACTGCTGAAAGGCTCGAAGGCAAAGGGCAGCGAAAGTGAAGGATGTCAAAATCCAGATTTCCACAAATTCCCTAAGCAAAAGAGCAGCCCATATTGAAGCAAATCAATGTCACTTTTCCTCTGAGCAGAGCTCTGAACGCTGTTGGTGTTTCCAGGTGAGGGCTGGGCTCTGGCTCTGCGTGGCCGAGGCAGCGGAGTGATGCTCGCCATAGGGAGGCCTGCAAAGTGGCTGCTTCCCCAGGACTCTGAGCTGGAATTTGCTCCGTGGGGGCTTGCTGGCCCCTCAGCTACTCACCACCAGACATGACAGTCTGAAAAACACAGGGCAGGATCAGGTCCTGAGCAGTTATTTAATCCTATCTTCTAGGTCTCAGCGAGGAAAATCCATATTATCTTGTTGACTAATACTGTTCATGGGATACAAGAAATCAGCTTAACAAAAAAAATCCTTTGTAGGATAACAGTAAAATATTCCTTTTGCTTTAAAGTTTAAATATATGTATATATATCCATTGTGAGATAAATGGTAGAGGGAAGAAAGGAATTTCCACCTGAAATTAACAGCATATCACAATTTTTAATTGGTTAGCGTACTAGATGCTAATCCATAATTAGAAAATTTCATGTCTGAAATTTGGAAGTTTATTTTACCTTTTTTATTGCAAAGAGAAATGCCCATTCTTTTATGAAAATAATGTGCTTGGGAATGTGTTATATCCTGCTGCATGTTCATTATGAGTGGTTTGGTTGTTAGCCACAAAATCACAATCAGAGCCTTCAGTAAAATCCTGGCTTCAGTGCAGTCTGCAGGTTTTATTGTGGCTCTCACCAGCAACACGTTACACCAGAAGCTGTGTTTTTAAGCAAGCATAATGTTTTGAAACTCATAAAGTGTTTTTTCCGCAGTGCAGTGTTGTACTGGGGTTGTTGGTTTTATGCTTCCCTGGACAGTGAGCAAATCTGAGATAAAACATTTCTGGCAGCCCTAATACCAGATACACTTTACTGAGTCAGTCTGTGCAAAAATATTCCC
Organism: Cisticola juncidis; assembly: GCA_013400215.1. Classification (NCBI taxonomy): domain Eukaryota; kingdom Metazoa; phylum Chordata; class Aves; order Passeriformes; family Cisticolidae; genus Cisticola; species Cisticola juncidis. Next base: position 1,755,714 of record VXBR01004196.1, on the reverse strand, counting down.
TCTCAAAATACAAGCAAGGGACTGGGCAGAGCCCTGCAGATGTAAATGTGAGCAGTTAGAAACCAGCTCTGAACATAACCAGCTCTGGCTTAACACATAAATATAGCAGCTTACAGCTGTGGTACCTGCAGTCATCCCACTGTGTCAGCCTCTAGCTTGAGGCAGTCATTTTGGTTATTTTTTTTGACCATATGAATGAAAGAAAATATTTTGGGGGATAAAAAATCCCTGAAAATAGAAGACCAGCTGCAGGTTCAGGCAGCAGGGGTCTAAAGCTCTGAATTTGAGCTTGCCTCTTTGCACATCAGTTTCAAAGTTTGGGATGTCCTAAATAAGGCAGAAAAAGGTAAGCAACAATATATGACCCTCCAGAGCCACAGTAGGTCTGTGCAAGCTGCATTTCTGCCTGGCTGAACCTGAGGCAAAATATTTCTCCTCTTGTTCCACAGGGAAATGGGGTCTTAACAGAATGAGAAGCCAGACTGGCTCTATGATGAGAGTTCATTTATGAAATGTGACTTTGGGGGAGATGATCGAGCTAACAGCAGGGGATGGACTTGTTTAAGCCTCCCTGGGTTGGGGGGAAGTTGGCTCTACCAGACTGACCACAGCACCTCACCATATGGTGGCATGAGCAGGGCCACAGCGTGTCCCTCCCAGGCCTGCTGGAGACCACCCCATCAATCTGTGCTTTTCACTCAGAGCTCCTATTGACAGCTGCGGCTGCTTTCCTTGAATCCTTGGGAGATGCCCTCAAAATTGAGGCTCAGGGGCATATGCCTCCTTCTTGTCCACCAGACTGCCATAAATCCGCTCAATTCCCCATGAAAACCCACTCCAGGACTGCAGGTTTGCAAGGCAGGATCCAGCACCGGGTCCTGAGCACCCCCTGAGCTGAGAGCCTGACGAAAATGTCCTGATCCAGTTCATTGAGGTCCATGGCGAAGCGCCCGTCCATCCTGGGGAGAACAAAAGTGTTGGGCTTGGCAAATCATTTCCGTTAATGTAGGAGACAATTACTGATGCCTCTTTGCAAATTGCTCTTCTTTGACGTTTTTATAACTCAGTAATTTCCAGTTGTGTTCCCATGTTTGCCTCTTTTGTGTATAGTTTTCCTATTTTTGAGTGCATGGTTCACAACATTTAAACAAACACTAACAACAAATTACCTGCTCAACTGGGTTCTGTGAAAAGGGGCCCTGAAACTTATTTACAAATTGAGCGGACTCGGGCAAGGAGGGAACAGTCACCGGGAGCGATTTGCGGGTGCTCTGCAAATCACGCGTGGTTCCCTCGCCAAAAAATGTCCTGCATTTGGGGAGGGGTGAGGGCCCGGCAGTGGAACTCGGTGTATTTCACCCAAGACTTTCTCTCACAGAAAAAAAAGTCCTGATTTTTTATTTATCTTTTTCCTGTTGATAACTCTCCGGTGAAAAGATCCAGCAGAGAAGTAGATCAATACATGAACAACCCCACACCCGGCGGCACTTGTTCTCACTCATTTTTCCATTTAAAGGGTTACTCTGCTTTTTATTAATTTGTTTAATTCTCTCCGACTGTAGTAAAAAAAAGATTGCATGTTTTCTTTCCAAATAATCACGTCTCATTTTAAATCACACTTAAGACACGATACACAAATTTCTCCACAACTTTCTGAAAGTTTTTTTTTGACACGGAATTGATCACTCTGAATGCAATCTCTCCTCACTTAAAACGCATAATCGTTAAGATGGGAAGTAACTGTGTACTTTGTTTTTTATTGTATTTTTAATCCTATATATCTCCACAGTATTTCGTTGTAAGGCAGTTTTTATGTCTTTCACCTCGGGTTGATGTTGGATCTGCATCCCAGCATCTTTGGCTAAATCTATTCTCCCGTTTCCATAGCTTGATTTAGTTACAGTTATAAATAAAATTCAAGATGCGCTTTACACGTTATTTTAGAGAAATAAGCGGAGTACAGGCTATTTTTTAAGCTGCCTATCTCCGAAAGTTTCAGTGTATTGCCACACTTAAAAATTCAGCCGCGCATCTGTTTGCACGAGTTACTGCCACGCCAATGCCGTGAAAATTATTTATGGCTGGGGTTTTCGCAGCTCGAGATTTTCAGCTCTTTTCGCTGGTCTCCGTATCTTGTTTTTCTCCGATTTCCCAAAGGATAAAGTGGGACCAACCAATATTTACAATCGGATTTTTTTACCTCCTTCCATCGCTGAATTTCAAGATACCTTTAATGTGGTTCCGAACATCTTTAACGTTTAAAAGCTCCTGTTGAACAGAAAAGCACAGACATTCTTGCCCTGCGAAAAAGAATTTTAAATTAGAGTGGCTCTGCGCTCTTTTTGTTTGCTTGTGGGATTTTACGATTGTTATCGTTCCTTTCTGATCTAAGAAAAACACAAGGTTTAGACTGTGTTTAAGCGCTGTCTGCATTACAGGTGGCGCGTAGGGATGGGGACACTCTCTTCCTTCCTTTCTCCTCTGTTTTTTGAGGCTGCAGAGCCCCGGGCCGCCTCTTCCCACCTGGAGCGCAGAGCGCTGCGGAGGATCGCGGTGTCCCGAGGCTGCACCGGGACTGCACCGGGGCTTTGTGCGGGCAGACACCTCCCGTGCTGCCGGGAACCCCCCGATGACCCTTCCTTCCATCTCTGCATCCCATCGCCTCCCCGAGGCTGCCCCTCCTGTCGGAGGTGAGGTGTTGGCAGGGCCAGGCAGCCCTCTGGGCCAGGCGCGTTTCTCCACGAGAGAAACTATAGGTGAAAAGAAAGGAAAAAGGAATCCTTTTTGGTGCCGTCGGAAGAAGCGGCTCCGGGCCAGGATGGGCAGAAAGGCCCCGGGGAAGGCGGCGGGGAGCTTGCGTGACCCAGGGGAGGAAGGCGGAGGGCAGCTGTCCTCGGGCACTCGGGTTGAGCAAGCCTCTTTCATCTTTTCTGTCGCTTTGGCTTAATTTACCTCTGCCCTCCAACGCCCTGTGAGTTTAATCACATCAGATCTCCTTCAAGCCAGAGCCAAAGACTGGAAAGAACGAAAGAATGAACAAGAGGATGAAAGAGTGGAAGGGAGAGAGGAAGAGAGAGAGAGAGAGAAAGAAGAGAGAAACAAAAAAGAAGGAAGAAAGAAGGAAAGAAAAGAAATTAAAAACTAAGGAATTGAGAAAAAGAACATAAGTAGACAGAAGAAATAAATAGTCCTTTTATCTTAGGCGAGAAAGAACAGGCAGGTGGTCACAGGGCTTCTGGTGACATTTGACACAGCAGCAGAGATGCTGATGCTCTTCTCCGGGTGCAAAAGCGCAACCCGCGGGCCCAGAGCGGTTCCTCCGCGGGGCCGAGTGGGGCTTCGCCAGCTTCTCCTCACATCTGTGAGTGTGTGAAACCATTGAGACACAAACATGCCACACAAACATAGCTCCCTGAGAGCCCGCTCGTCCCTGGGCACCTTTGAAAGCTAGGTCTGATTGGAATGTTTTTTTGTTTTGGTTTGGGGGGAGTTTGTTGGTGGAGTTGGGTTTTTTTTTTTGGGGGGGGGGGGGATGCAGTTCTCAGCATGGTCCCTTGAAACGATCACTGGGACGGTTTGCTCTGTTGATTTAGTACCAACAACGTCACGCTGGTTGGCGATCGCATTAGCTCTGCTGTTTGGATGTGAAAGGAGAAGCAGGACGATTCACACCGCTTCCTGGAAGCCTTGGTTAATGNCTGCTCCGGTACCGCAGCCCTGCCGAGACACCCCCGCCCCAGCCGGGGTCACCTGCGGGAATCCCTGGATGAACTCGGGGTTGGGGAGCCCGCCCCGCCCCCCAGAGGAACAGAGGGCTTGGATCAACTGGTTGACAGACTTCTGTCACATTTGAAGCTTTTTTAATGAGCAAATGTGCTCCTTCCAGCCCCCCTTTCTGCCCCATCTACTCTGTTCAGCCTCAAGCGGGCGGCTCGGAGGGAGGGATGGGGCAGAGGGGCGGCTTCTCCC